>PVJA010009984.1:0-25003 GCA_004027025.1 Myocastor coypus
GTTACACAATTTTGACACAGATATTTGGAAATTCAAGGAAATACAAAATTGTAGCCTGTCAAGAATATGGTTTTTGGCCCAGTCTCTTATTTTCAAGTACTACTCTTGAGAGAATGACAGTAACTGAGTTTACACCAGGAGCAGTACATATCAAAAAGACAAGAGTGACATGTATTCCAAACATAATTTTAGCGTTACGTTGTGCTATAGTCAATATGCTGAACCTTTTGAAGGTTCTTGAGACCAATGTCTGATTCATCCTGTGTACATCAGTGTATGGTTTTGCTATTGATATGTTTTCTGCTTTGTCTGCTTCCAGTCACTTCGTTGTTTAATCCATAACACATTCTGCTGTGTTATGCCCTTAAGTTCTTGTTTTCTTCTTTAAAGTTCTTATATTAGGGAGACTATACGATTCTTTTCTTATTTTTAAAACTTTTCAAAAAAAAAAAAAATAGCCGGGCATGGTGGCTCACACCTGTAATCCCAGCACTTGGGAGGCTGAGGCAGGAGGATTGGTGCAAGTTCGAGACCAGCTTGGGCTACAAAAGTGAGCTCAAGGCCAGCCTCAACTGCATAGTGAGACCCTGTCTCAAAAAGACAAAAAAAAAAAACAAAAAACTTTTCCCTTCTTTGCTTTCCCCTTCCCTTTGTTCCCTTCCCATTGAACATTCTTCCCTATTGCACAATAACTATTAATCATTTTGGTCCTTATTTACACTTTCAGTTTCTCACACAAGAGAAACAATGCAGTATTTACACATCCATGTCCAATTTATTTCGCTATGGTCTCAAGGTGCACCCATTTTCCTAGAAATATCCGGAGTGTATCCTTTATGGCAGAGCAGTGCTCCATTGTATAAGAAAACCCCATTCACCAGTTGATGGGCATTTGGGTTTTCCAGAGTATGGCTATTAAAAATTACATGCCAGGGGCTGGGGAGATAGCTCCGAGGCACAAGTGCCTGCTGGGCAAGTGCAAGGTCGTGAGTTCGAACCCTGGTCCCACAAAAAAAAAAAAAAAAAAAAAAAAAAATTACATGCCAAATCCTGAGGTAGACACAGAGAAGAACCCAAAGAACACTTAATACATTGACCCCCTGTTATGGTTTATGTCTAGTTGTCCCCCCAAAGCCCAATGCAGTCATGGGATGGGGGCTTCTAGAATTTGAAACTTGCCTCATGATCCCTGGGATTATGTGTGTTAGTACTGATGGGATTATTGGTCTGAGTACTTCTGGGATTATGGGTGTAGCCTAAGGCAGATAGGCTGAGGTGGAGAGCCAGAATGTGATATATAGAGAGACAGATTCTTGCTGTTGCGCTCTGCTCCCCTGCTTGTTCCGTTGCCTCTCTCACCATTTTTGTTGCTGTTCTGCTGTCATAAATGGCTGGCCTTTGCATTGTGGCTCTCTGTCTTGGGTCTAGCCGAGTATGGACTGAAACCTCCAGTAACTGTGAGCTAAATAAACCTTTCCTTCCTTCACTTTGAGTGTCAGGTATTTGTCCCAGCAACGAGTACAAAGTAACTAAGACACCCCTCCCCCAATCTGCAGGATTAGTTAACAAATTCACATGGGAGGCAAGCATGGAGCAAACACTTCATACACATACAACATGTGCTGTCAGGAGAGAAGCTGACTTTGCGGGAGCAGACATTACACCTTGGGCTGTGAGGGATGAAAGTAGCACAGAGTGGGAGGACATCCAAGCAGAATGTGTTTGAGGGCACAGTGGCATTTGTGGTAGGGGATGTTTGGGAAATGCCAGGAATTCCCTCAGGGACCTCTTATTGCTGACCCACTGTGATGGAAATTTTAAAAAATGTAAAAGTCAGCCGGGCGTGGTGGCGCACGCCTGTAATCCTAGCACTCTGGAGGCTGAGGCAGGAGGATTGGTGCGAGTTCGAGACCAGCCTGGGCTACAAAAGTGAGCTCAAGGCCAGCCTGAACTGCATAACAAGACCCTGTCTCAAAAAGACCAAAAAAAAAAAAAAAAAAAAAAAAAGTAAAAGTCAGCAAGTAGTCTAACATCATATTAGGACAAAATAAGAGCATGCAGCCTACTGGAGCTCATCTGTTAGACTCACTCAGCCCTGACTGAGTACAACAGAGCTCACCCAACTGCACTCAGCCTGATCATACCCAGCAACACAGCCTGTACTTTCCAGCCCCAAGCATACCCTGTTTGCTGACTTGTTTCAAGGACTTTCTGCCCAGCAATGAAGAATAATCGATGTTGCCCAATACAACTCCATGCTTTTAAGCTTTTGTATCTCCCACTTGCAAGACACACAAGTGCCTGCCTGGCAAGTGCAAGGTTGTGAGTTTGAACCCTGGGTCCCACAAAACAAACAAACAACAACAAAAAACTCCATCACTGTTTGGTGCTTGGCCAACAAATGACAGTTGGTTACAGCTCTCACATGATCAGGTCCTTTCCTCCTTAAAAAGGGACCCTTAACTTTATTCAAACCTGAGAATTTAGCTGCTGCCTCGTGCCAGGCAGCTAAGCACTAAGGTGCTGGACAGGAATCAGGAAGCGGAAGATGGCAGAAAGAATGCCAGACTTGACCAGGCACACTCACCTGGGTTTGAACTCTGGGCTCAGCCTTGTGTCCTTTAGCAAGCCACTTCCCCTCTCAGCCTCCCATTCTTATGTGCAAAGTAGGGTCAAAATTCTACATCTGCTAGGGTTCTTATGTGCAAAATGGGAGATGGAATTGGTGGAGGAAGAGAGGAGAGGAGATTTCTGAGCTCAAGAATGACAAGGATTCCAGATCCCTAGCTGGTTACTACTCCCCCTAGCTGGGGAGACTGGACTGGGTAGGGAGAACCTGATTTTCTTTTTTAATTCTATAAATTTTGGTAAGAAAGAATAGGGAGGATGGGTAAGATCAATGCATATTATGTACAGCTATGTAAATGTCATAATTAACACACACTAATAACTATAATAAAAAGAATTTAAGTGAAAAATATGTGCTACGTGGCTTGCACAGCCACACCTGCAACAGACACAAGGACAAACACAATTTCCAATTTCTGGTTGTAGTACTCCCAGCCTCTGTGACTACAGGCTCACTCTGACTAGGTGCAGTTCCCAAGGAATTCAGCAGGGGGAGCCATTGGTAACACTTTGAACAAGGGCTGCTCCTGAGGCGTTTTAAGACCCAAACAAGCCAGGTTCTTGGAGTGAGCTTGAGGAGAGGAGGCAGAACAATCCAGGCACCACAGATTAAAAGCAGCACAGATGGAAGGTTAGGTCTGGGCCCAGCTTCCAGCCCACCGCTGCCTGTAGGCTGTTTACTCCTGATTTGATATGGGGAAAGCAATAGATTCAGGCAGGTGTCTGCGTTCAGTCCTAGCTCTGTATGTGACTTCATACCAGTCACTTAATTTCTCTGAGATTCAATTTTCCCATTTATGAATGAGAGTAATATTAACGTAATTTTTTAAAGCTATGATTTTTGAAGCACCTACTATATGCTAGTCATAGAAAGGTACTTTATGTGTGAAAATACATTTAGTTCTTTTTTTTTTTTTTTTTTTTGTGGGACCAGGGTTCGAACTCACAACCTTGCACTTGCCCAGCAGGCACTTGTGCCTCGGAGCTATCTCCCCAGCCCCACATTTAGTTCTTATTGCTGCTCAGTGAAGTATTTATTATTATTATTATTGTTGTTGTTGTTGCCAGCTCAGCATGCCCTGGGGTGGGGCTGGCGCAGCACGTGGTGCCAGGTATCAAACTGCAATCCCTGCAGTTGCCTAAGCTTGCCTAAGCAGGTGCTTTAGACCCCTGAGCCATCTCACCCTGAAGTGTATATTTATGCTCTAATTTTTTGAGTAAAAAAATGGATTCATGGGTCTGGGAAGATAGCTCTGTGGCACAAGTGCCTGCCTGGCAAGTGCAAGGTCATGAGTTTGAATCCTGGTCCCACCAAAAAGAAATGGATTCATTCAGGCAAGGTAACACCAATCTCCAGCACCCTAGGAGGCTGAGGACAAAGGATAGCAAGTCTCAGTCCAGTCTGGGCAATTTGGCGACTTAGGGAAGACCTTGTCTCAAAATTTAAAAATTTTAAACGGGCCAAGAGTGCAGTTGCAAACTCAGTGTGCAGGCTCTGGGATCCATCTCCAGTACCACAATAATACATAAATAAGATTCAGAGAAGTTATTTTTTTAAATTTAAATAATGACTATTATTTATGTAATAGTTGACTATTATGATTATGTAGTATTTATTGTGCATAAACTGTTTGTTTGGGTGAGACTGGGTCTTTGCTGTGTAGCCCAGGCTGACCTTGAGCTACAGATCCTCCTGTTTTGGCTCCCCTCCCTACACCCTGCTAAGACTACAGATACACACTCCCACATCCTGTATGAGCCAGTGTTCTAAGAACCTTATTTACAACGACTCTATAAAGTAGGGCTTTTTAAAGGTATATTATTATTATTTATTATTATTATTATTGTGCTGAGGCAAGAGATTAGTTGAGACTCAGATGGTGAATTGGGGAGCTAGAATTTGAAGGTAGGTAGTTCAGCTCTTAGTCATTATGTTATGAACTATAAATTGAAAAATATGACAAATGTTTAAAGTTGTAAAATTTATTAGAGAATATTTTGCCATTAATTTTTCTCTCAAAATACCCCCCACCTCCTTTCTTTTAGCACGCTAATCCCATCCTTCTTGACTCTTTATGAAGTAAATTTGGAAGACCTCTTTAGCTATATTGTTATGGCTACCTCAAAGTCCCAAATCTATTGAAAACATTTCTTTTCTTTTCTTTTCTATTGTCTTTTTGAGACAGGGTCTCCCTATGCAGTTCAGGCTGGCCTTGAGCTCACTTTTGTGGCCCAGGCTGGTCTCGAATTCACACTGATCCTCCTGCCTCAGCCTCCCAAGTGCTGGGATTTAAAAACGTTTCTTTTTCATGATCATTTTGACCTTTGGGAAGAGCCAGAAGTTGCCTGGTTTGAGATCTAGTGAATAGAGTGGGTGGGAACAAGCCATAGTATTTTGGAGTTTTTATTTGCTTATTTGCTCTGTTTATTGTTGGTATTTTTGGTTTTGGTTTCCTTGCTTTTGTTTTCTTTTTTTAAAACTTTATGTATTTACTTTCATGTTATGGCTGGCTCAGCCTGCCCTGGGGGTGGGGCTGGTGCAGCATGTGGTGCTGGGGATAGAACCGCGGTCCTTGCAGTTGCTTGCCTAAGTTTACCTAAACAGGCACTTTAGACCACTGAGCTATCTCACCAGCCCTGCTTTGTTTTCTTGAGACAGAGTTTCACTATGCAGTTCATGTTGGCCTTGGACTTACCATATAGCCCAGGCTGGCCTCAAACTCATTGCAATCCTCCAGTCTCATCCTCCCACATACTGGGATTATAGGTGTGTGCAATTTTACACTGTAGTGTCTTTATAAACCTGTCTTTCTGTTGGATGGCAGTCAGTGGCAGTGTTCACTATATTTTTAAAAATCATGCCTTATAAAGATATCCATGAAAGAGGGCTTCCAGAACTGCTTCAGAAAGTGATAAGAAGGGGCAGCCAAATAGCTCAGTGGATTAAAGCACCTGCAAGCAAGTGCAGAGGCTGGGGTTCAATCCTCAGATCTGCCATGCTGACCCCACCCCAGGAGCACGCTGAGACAATTGTGACTGTGTGTGGTGGCATGCACCTGTAATCCCAGCTCTTGGGAGGCTGGAAACAGGTGTATCACTAAGAGTCCAATCTAGTAGAGAGACCCTGAACTCCCTGTAGGCATGGTAGCACATGCCTGTAATCCCTGAATTTAGGAAGCTGAAGCAGGAGAATCATAGCAAGTTTGAGGCTAACCCTGGACTACATAGTGAGACCCTGTCTTAAAAGTAAAATAAAACGAAAAGTGAAAAAATAGGACAAATGTATTCAAACCTGGGGGGAATCGTTTGAGCGAAAGAATGACTATGTATTTTACTATGTTCAAGTTTTTAAAATTTAGATATTCACCATACGTTTTGATCCCTCCCTGTACTTCTTTGCTTAAAATCCCCCACTGGATTTGCCACTTCACTAAAAATAAAATCCATTCCACTTTCTGGTCCTATAAGGCCACGTAAGGTGCACCTTCAGCATGACCTGATTCATCTCCTACGTTTTACCTCTCAGCTCCCTCTGCTTTGGCCATGCCAACTTCTCCTGGCTGCTCAGGTACACCCCACACACTCCTTAGGGCCTTTGCATTTATTGCGCCCCCCCAGAACCATCATTCTGCTGACCTTCACATGGCTCATTCCCTCTACCACCTCCAGGTTTCTCCTTAAACATCAACCCTCCCTCCCCAGTGGGAGATTCTTGTCTAAAATAGACACCTCTTCTACCCTGCTTAATTTTTCTACATGGCACTTAGAATTCTTTGAAATTATGCATTTATCTCTCTCTTCCAGCAGAATGGGACACATATTTTGATGTCTTGTCCATTTCTATTTAGCCAGTGCTCATTTGTTAAATAATTCAGTAAATAAATGAATGAATATACAAGTCACTCAACTGGTAGGGAGCAGAACTGGGATGAAACTGTGTTGCCTCACCCTGGAGCCTGTGCTCTTAGCTTCTGTGCTGTGCTTTGCTGACTCATGGAGAGATCTCAGAAGATTCAGACGGTGTAATGAGTATGAAAGCTCTTTGAAAATGGCTAAGTGCTTGAAAAAGCAAGATGTTATTATTCTTCGTTAGTTCACTATTTTCTCATCTAGCTATGCTCTGGCTTACTGACTTTATAAGGATGTTTTGTGGGGTGCCAATGAGATAATGAATGGGAAACATTAATGAAAGTTGAAGGTTCAATATGATGGACGGGACTGTAAAGATTATTTCCATGCCAGCGACTCCCCAGGGCTCCTATCTTCTACCTTAAGTTTGACATTAATATTGCTGACAGGAGAGGGGGAGGGAGAGGGACCCAGGGGACCCAGGGACTGTGTCCCAGTAATTAAACATGTCGGGACTGAAGCTCTGCCAGCACCAGCATCTGGTTGCAATTACCAGAGGGGACCGAAGTGATTAGTCACCTTTATAGTGAGAGCCAGGCAGGAAAGCTGGGCTCCTCCCTGGAGAGGACTGATACCTGAGCTCAGAGTCCCTTTCCCTGCTCCTAACCCCTTCCTGGGAGTTCCCTGGTCCTCCGACAGTTGTGCCTGCCTGAAACTCTTCTGTGTCTTCCAGTGTCCCAGCCCACTGGATGAAACCTTGGCTGAAAAACAAGAGAACCCTAACATCCACTGCCAACCTGTCACTTCTTATGTTTCTAGAAGCTAGAGTAGGATTCCTGGTATAAAATCTGTTGAAGTAGAAATTAGCCTTCCAAAAGTAAATAAAGCTCCTGAACTTCAAATTATTTGTCTATAAAATGAGGATACTAAGACTATCTTCATCATAGGCTTGTTGTGAAGGTGAATAGATAAGATGCAATGGAATGTGGCCAGAGACCACACATATTTAAAAAGTATTGTGTGAGAGTTGCATTTGGGTTGTTGTTGTTTTGAGATAGGGTCTCACTGTGTAATTCAGGCTGGTTTTGAGCTCACTATCTAGTCCACGCTAGCCTCGAACTTATAGTGATCCTCCTACCTCACCTTCTGAGTGCTGAGATTATAGGCATGCACCATCATGCCTGGCTAATAATTTTTTAAAAGGCAATGGAGTGGGCATAGTGTTGCGTGTCTGTAATCTCATCACTTGGGAGGTTAAGGCAGGAGTATTGCTGTAAGTTCAGGGCCAACCTGGGCTACATAGTAAGCTCAAGGCCAGTCTGAACTACAGACCCTGTCTCAAAAAAGGAAAAAAAAAAAAAAAAAAAAAGCAGTAGAAATAATCTCAGCTACTCAGGAATCTGAGGCACAGGATTGAAAGTTCAAGGCCAGTCTGCAAAACTTAGCAGTACCATATCTCAAAATAGGGTCTCACTATGCAGTTTGGACTGGCCTTGTGCTCACTTTTGTAGCCCCCGGCTGGTCTTGAACTCACAGAGATCCTCCTGTCTCAACAACCCAAGTGCTAGGATTATAGGCATGCACCATCACACCCAGGTCAAGAGCCCAGACGGTGAGGCTGGGTCAGGGAACCTGGGGTTCTGGGACCAGGATGGCATGTGGGGTCAGGGATGAACTTGGGACCTTGCACTTGCCATATAGGTGCTTATGCCTCTGAACTTTCTTCCTGGCCCCTCAAAATAAAATTTAAAAGGCCTACAGATATAACTCAGTGGTAGAATGCTTTCCTAGCTTGTCTAAAGAGCTGGGTCCAGTCCCCAGTAAAACACACACACACACACACACACACTGAGCAATAAAAGACAAAAGTTGTTTAGAAAAAGGACTCCAGAATAGTAGCTATTTTAATATCTTCCAGGTTCTAAGCTAATGATATTTTGCTATCAATTTCACGGATTCTTCACAAAACCTTGTTTAAGGTAAGCACTGTGGTACTCCATGGTCAGAGCTTTAGAGAAGTTATGAAGATTCCCAAGATCATATAATGTGTAAATACTAAAACCAGCATTCAAAACCAGATCTAGGGGCTGGGGAGATAGCTCAGTAGAATAAGTACTTACCTGGCAAGCACAAGGGCCTGAGTTCAATCCCCAGTTCCACTAAAAACAACAACAACAACAACACAGGTCTGTCTGTAGGGCCCTTAATAATTATCAAGTCATACAGAGGGATGTCTGGGTTACTTGATTCATTCAACCCCTCACTTATTCACTAGATAGAGGGCCGGTGGCATATAGCTCAGCAGCATGGTGCCTGCCTGGCAAGTATGAAATCCTCAGTTCAATTCCTGGTACCAAAAAAAGAAAAAAAAAAATATATATATATATACACACACACACACACACACTTTTTTTTGGTCTTTTTGAGACAGGGTCTCACTATGCAGTTCAGGCTGGCCTTAAGTGCACTTTTGTAGCCCAGCCTGGTCTCGAATTTGCACCGATCCTCCTGCCTCAGCCTCCCGAGTGCTGGTATTATAGGCGTGTGCCACCATGCCTGGCATGAAAAAGTATATTTTTTAGGTAGAGCTTACAAAATAATTAATTTGTGGCAAGACAGAATCTGTCCCTTTAAGGGGGCACTCAAGGACAGTACAGCAGAGAAGGCATGATGTGTCAAAGGGGTGGCCTTTAGCTCTTTTTTTTTGGTTGCAAAGATCAAAATCAGGACCTTGCACTTATGCTGCTGAGCCATATCCCCAGCCCTGGCCTCTGGCTTTTTTTATGTAAGGACCAGTTAGAGATTCATTCATTCATACAACACATGCTGAGAATGTGCTATGTGTCAGGCCCTGTGCTCGTGCCAAGCACTGGGAATTACTGCAAGACTAATATGGTAAAGTCTAGTTATAACCTAACGGGGAGACATACTTGTACACTAGGACAAGTATAAGGAATTGAGGTACTATAAAAATATGCAAGAAGTACAAGGTGGGAGAAGCTGTGTTTGACATGCAGGTGGGGGTGGCAGGTGGATCAACCCTGTGCTTCCAGAATGGAAAAGAGCACAAAAAGTGTGCAATGGCTGGTTGGAAGGAGTGTGCTTTTTCTGGGAGATAAGGAAATGGAGGAGGTGGCACATGAGCTGACACTTGGTGGCAAGTTTCAAGTAGAGGGAAGGTTGGAAAAGAGAGATCCTGGAGGCCTAAAAGCAGGAGGTCTACTGGGAGGAGGTCAGGGACAATGACAAACATGAGATGGAATGGAGGTGGATGGGGAGGGGGGTCAAAAGGGAAATCAAGTGTGGTGAACCTGGGGTTAGTAATAAATTTAGCCCTTCCTTTCAAGTGCCCTCCAAAGAGAACCTAGTGGTGCATAATGGGCCATTTGAGCCTTTGTGGTTTTGTTTTTGGTGCTAGGAATTAAATCTAGGAAGCGCTGAACTACATTCCTAGCCTTTTTCACTTTTTGTTTGTTGGTTTATTTATTTAAAGTCAGGTCTCAAGCTGTTCAGAGTAGCTTTAACTTTGGGGCCCTCCTGCCTCGGCCTCCCAAGTAGTTGGAATTATAGGAATGCATGATCATACCCAAGCACATCGGTCCCCTGACATGGAGAGGCAGAGCTTTACAGTCTCTTCTGGCCTAGAGCACCATAGAAAACTTGGAGCGGCCAAGTCATGTTGTTTCTGGCCTTAAAGTTCAGTGACTCTGGGATTATCATCAAAGAATGAATGGCAGGGCACTTGGATCCCCAATGCTGAGGGTTTCTTTGTTTCTTTGGTTTGTTTATTGTGATGCTAGAGCTCAAAAACTGAGTGTTGCATATTGTCTTAGTTTCTTTGTACTCATTGCTGGGACAAATACCCAACACTCAAAATGAAGGAAGGAAAGGTTTATTTAGCTCACAGTTTGTAGAAGTTTCAGTCCATATTTGGCTGGCCCAAGGTTGAGTGGATCAGAGCAAAGAGTATCCAGTTCATGGAGGTGGAACAGCCACAAAACGGTGACAGAGGCAGCCAACCAATCAGGGCAGCAGAGCAACAGCACGCGTCTGTCTCTCTGTCTCTCTTTAAATTACATCAGGCTCTCTGTCTCAGCCTATATGTCTCAGGCCACACCTATAATTCCCAGCAGTACTCAGACCCATAATCTCATCAGTACTAAAACACATAATCCAGTGGATCAAGGATCAAGTCCCAAACTCTAGAAGTCCCCTCTCCATGATTGCATGAGGCTTTGGGGGGACAACTAGGCATAAACCATAACACATATGCTAAGCAAATGTTCTTCTGCGGTGGTAAATTTCATGTTCTTCATTTGTTAGACGCTCAATGATATGTACTTTGTGCCCAGCTATGTCTTGAAACCAACCTCAGTGGAATAAAGCACCTGCAAGAAGCACAGGGACTGGGGTTCAATCTGCAGGCCTGCTGTACCAGCCCCGCCCCTGAGGCACACTGAGATGGCAATTGAAACTGGGCATGATGGTGCGTGCCTATAATCCCAGCTCTTGAGAGGCTGTAAACAGACAGATCACTACAAGTCCAATCTATTAATCAGACTCTGAACACCCTGTAGACCTTTCCCTAAAATACAAAAAAAAAAAAAAAAAAAAAAAAAAAAAAAAAAAAAAAAAAAAAAAAAAAAAAAAAAAAAAAAAAAAAAAAAAAAAAAAAAAAAAAAAAAAAAAAAAGAAAGAAGAAAAAGAAACCAACCTTAACGTATAAAAACAATCTGTTAGGTTGGCACAAATGATCTCAGAGCAAGAAGGAAAGATAGGAATGTAGCTCAGTGGTGGTAAATTTGCCTAGTATGTATGAGGCCCTGGATTCATTTTCTAGTACCAGGAAAAATGAAATAAAATAAAATAAAAGATTCAATCCCCAGCACCACATTCGGCACTGGCCCCAACCACGTGGGGTGCACTGAGCCAGCCACTGAGTCTGGGCATGGTAGTGCACATCTGTAATCAAAGCAGTAGGGAGGCTAAAAATAGGGTCACTATGAGTCTGAGCTGTGTAGTAAGACCCTGTACAAATACATAAATTAAAAATAAGTAAATAAATGATTCACAAAAAAGCTTTATTTGACTACTACTTTTCCACTAGCTTCCCTCTTACAGCAGCGTGGCAAGCATTGTAGGCAGATTTATGAGAGGAAGTCCTTGGCTCCAGCGGGGAATCAGGGCAGGCTTCCTGGAGGTAGTGTTTTTTCAGCTGAAGCTGGATGAGGAGAAATTCCTCCGGCTGTGGGAGTGACAAGAGGCTAATCTTCCAAGTGAAGGAGCAAGAAGCTTTCCTTCACCACTCTGTGGTAAATTGTGTGGGGTGGGGGGCTGCGAATAGGGTGAAGGATCCCAAAAAGATAAGGGCTGCAGTCGTTCAACAAAGCACTTGAAGAAATCTTTTGAGTCCAGCTGGAGCTCAGACTTTTGAACTTCCAAAGCACTCTGTGAGAAATCGCCTTTTCAGTCTCCTGCAGGGGCCGCTGCTGCCCCAGCCTGGGACTACTGCCTTTGGACTCAAGCCAATCTGAGAAAACTGAGGATGTCTTTGATGGGTTAGTGGCAGCACACTCCAGGGTAGCAGTGCCCCCAAGCCCGAAAGAATCATCTGAGCTCAGCCAATGGCAATGGGGGGTGTATGTGTGTAGTGGGCACTGATATTCTTTCTGTCTCTGGGTCACCACAAGTTTATTAAAATAAAAGAAACTAGGTAAACGCTGCCATCTGTGCTGCCTCCCCAACACACACACACACACACACACACACACACACACACACATGCACGCACGCATGCACACACGCACATGCACACACACACCCCACATTAGGTCTCTGACTAGACATAGGGACTGAAACTGCTTTAAAAACACCCCTAGGACTTCGCTGAAAACCCACACTCCCTGGGCTTCTGCAGCTTCAGATCTCTGAGCTCACTTCTCAGCATGGTTCTGCAGGATGGTGGGGTGGGCCACTCCACGAGGTGGAGGTGAAGACCCCTGAGTCTGCTCCAGGGATTGGGAGGCCCCCTAAGCCTCAAGTCCCGCTGTGGGGCTCAGTGCCAAGAGCCCCTGTGAGCCGTGGCCTCCAAAGGGCAGCAGTGATTTTTTTCACATAAATATATCGCACTTAAATGAATTTAGACAGCATGACATCAGAGAGTAATTAAATTGGTTTGGGTTGGAATTCCGTTTCCAATTCCTGAGTTCAGGTTTGTAAAAGATTTTTCTGAGCACCTGCAGGCCGTGTGTGTGTGTGTGTGTGTGTGTGTGTGTGTGTGTGTGTGTGTGTGTGTGTGTGTGTGTGAAGTATTTTCACTGGAAAGCATTCAAAACTAGAGGGAAAAAAAACTGGAGCACACAGGCAGCATTACGCCATTCTTCCTTCTTGGAAAAATCTCTCAGCCTTATACAAGCCTCCTTCAAGCTCTCAGTCAGTTGTGCGGGAGAAAGGGGGCGGTCGGCTTTCTCCTTTCAAGAACGAGTTATTTTCAGCTGCTGACTGGAGACGGTGCACGTCTGGATACAGGAGCATTTCCACTATGGGACTGGATACAGACACACGCCCGGCGGACTGCAAGAGTCTCAGATTGAGGAGAAAGCCCTTCTTGCTGCTGCCACTGCTTCTGAAGATCCACTCCTTTCATGGTTTTTCCTGCCAAGCCAGAGGCACCTTCACTGCTGCCACTGTTCTCTTTGGTGTCATTCAGCGGCTGGCCAGAGGATGAGACTCCCCAAACTCCTCACTTTCTTGCTTTGGCACCTGGCTTGGCTGGATCTGCAACTCATCTGCACTGTGTTGGGGGCCCCTGACTTGGGCCAGAGACCCCCGGGGGCCAGGCCAGGTCTGGCCAAAGCAGAGGCCAAAGAGAGGCCCCCCCTGGCCCGGAACATCTTTAGGCCAGGTGGTCACGGCTACGGTGGGGGGACCAGCAATGGTAGGGCAAAGGGAGGTGCTGGGCAGACACAGGCCAAGAAAGATGAACCCAAAAAGCTGTCCCCTAAATCTGGTGGCCCTGAACCCAAGCCAGGATCCCCTCCTCAGATCAGGCAGGCTGCATCACGGACTGTAACTCCAAAAGGACAGCTTCCTGGGGGCAAGGCACCCCCCAAAGCAGGATCTGTCCCCAGCTCCTTTCTGCTGAAGAAGTCCAGGGAGCCTGGGCCCCCTCAAGAGCCCAAGGAGCCATTCCGCCCGCCCCCCGTCACACCCCACGAGTACATGCTCTCGCTGTACAGGACGCTGTCCGATGCTGACAGAAAGGGAAGCAACAGCAGCGTGAAGTTGGAGGCTGGCCTGGCCAACACGATCACCAGCTTTATTGACAAAGGGCAAGGTGAGGGGGTAGGGTGGCAGGGAGGGACATGTGCATGCACTGAGGGCCTTCCAGAGGTCTGAGGCCACTACATGGGCCAGGACAGTGTGTGCATCTTGGCCTGGGGCGGGTGACTGGAACTTACCTCACACATCTGCTGGTATGTCTGCCCTGGTGGGCACATAGGGTTCACCAAGTCCAATTCCTACAAGGTGCAGAGAGGGGCACTAAAGCTCAGAAAGGAGATAAGATGTGCTAGTTGATGACAGAATTGACTCTTGATTACTGGACCATACTCTGTACCTATGTGGGTTGGCCAAACTTGCCAAGCTCCATGGGTTTTCTCAGTGAAGAGAGTAATGGATCTTTAGGTCACCATGTCCCTGCTTCCATGATAGAGGGTAGGAAAGACATGATAGGTGAAGATAGTAAAGGGGGCATCTCAGAGCTGTGAAGGGAGGCAGCAGACTTAAAATCTGACTGGAAAGCCCCTTCCCACCTTGGAGCCTCAGTTTTTACCACCTGTATATATATACATATATATACAGGGGCTGGTCCAGGTGCTTTTGAGAGCTTTTCCAGTGTGAAAACTTTGTGTCTTATCTTAAACACAGATCATTGTTATCATTAACCCAGGAGAGCACCTGCTGTCCTCACTTCTCCCTCTGTCCACCTTGTGTTGCTGCCTGCACTTCTCCACTGGGTTTGCCGTGTGACCTCAATTTCCCCGTAGTGTGAAGAGGGAGACAGACCAATGGTAGATTAGGTCGCTTGAGGCTCCTGTGCTCTGGCTCTGATCTTGGGACTTGGCAGGCAGGGTGGGGGAGGGGCAGAGTGGGAGAGGCTCCTCATTAGAGCTGGTCTGTAGGGGGAATGACACCGGTGGAGTGGGAGGCACAGAGGCTGCAGGTCTGGCAGAGGTGGGGGAGGTGGCCTGGCTGCCTGCCCAGTCAGGGAAAGCTGTGACCCCTTGGGGGCTCATAAAATAAGTCTTTGTGCCCCCCAGCACTAAGGGAGCTTGGGGAGGGAGATATGGAGACTTTAAAGGCCTAATTAGCTACCTTCTAGAGCACTATATGAATGTTCCCCAATGGCAAATTGGTATTTAGAAAAGTGGGCTTGCTGACTCAGAGATGCTGCTACTACTCTCTCTCCCCTCCTTACCCCTTCTTCTGTATATACATGGAATCATGCATGTATACACATGCACACACTTCAAATATTCACACAAGACCAAATATACATATGTGTAACATGTCACTCACATACATCTTACTCGCATATTCACAAATAAACTCAAATACATGCGCATGCACACACACACACACACACACACACACACAAATTATTAGACTAGGAAGTTGAGTTGTAGACCCAACTTTCTCATTGACTTGTGGTGTGAATTAAGTTAAGTTACATCTCATCTCTGTGCCTCATCTATAAAACAAGAATACTGTCTCTTGGTATGGTGGAAGTGGCTCAGGATGGGCTATAAAAACTGGAAGCTAGAATTCCAACTCCATTTTTTCCTAGCTAGGTGACTTTAAACAATTTACCTAGCTTCCTTTGAACTTTAAACTCTTCCTCTGGTAAAAGGGTAATTTTAAGGCACATTCCACCTATCTCCTAAATGAGTTGGCATGTTAGATCCTAGATGAGGGAGAGAGACGAGAGGGACAGAGGGCAGTTATAAGGCTGATGGCTCTAATTCACATAGATCATTGTCACAAACACCCGGAGTCACTCAAATCATCCACAGCCACATCTGCAGATAAACATCCCTACTTGGTCAGCAATGTAGGAGGCTTCCTCATTTTGAAAAAGGCACTTAGTGGCTTGGGGTGTTGGCCTCTGTAACAGCAGGGAAAAGGTCAAAGAAAGATCTCTTGAGGGGGAGAGAGTTGGGGCCCTCCCCTGAGGCCTGGAGGTGACTGGCTCTGCTGGTGAGGTTGCAGAAAGTGACTTCTGTCTGTTCTCTCTAGATGATCGAGGCCCTGTGGTCAGGAAACAGAGGTACGTGTTTGACATTAGTGCCCTGGAGAAGGATGGCTTGCTGGGGGCCGAGCTGCGGATCTTGCGGAAGAAGCCCTCAGACACAGCCAAGCCAGTAGCCCCTGGCAGCGGGCGGGCTGCCCAGCTGAAGCTGTCCAGCTGCCCCAGCGGCCGGCAGCCGGCAGCCTTGCTGGATGTGCGCTCTGTGCCAGGCCTGGATGGGTCTGGCTGGGAGGTGTTTGACATCTGGAAGCTCTTCCGAAACTTTAAGAATTCAGCCCAGCTGTGCCTGGAGCTGGAGGCCTGGGAACGCGGCAGGGCTGTGGACCTCCATGGCCTGGGCTTTGACCGGGCTGCCCGGCAGGTCCATGAGAAGGCCTTGTTCCTGGTGTTTGGCCGCACCAAGAAACGAGACCTATTCTTTAATGAGATTAAGGCCCGCTCTGGCCAGGATGATAAGACTGTATATGAGTATCTGTTTAGCCAGCGGCGGAAACGACGGGCCCCACTGGCCACTCGTCAGGGCAAGCGACCCAGCAAGAACCTTAAGGCCCGCTGTAGTCGGAAGGCACTGCACGTCAACTTCAAAGACATGGGCTGGGATGACTGGATCATCGCACCCCTTGAATATGAGGCCTTCCACTGTGAAGGGTTGTGTGAATTTCCCTTGCGCTCTCACCTTGAGCCCACAAATCATGCGGTGATCCAGACCTTGATGAACTCTATGGACCCTGAGTCCACACCACCCACCTGCTGTGTACCCACGCGGCTGAGTCCCATCAGCATCCTCTTCATTGACTCAGCCAACAACGTGGTGTATAAGCAGTATGAGGACATGGTCGTGGAGTCTTGTGGTTGTAGGTAGCAGTGCTGGCTCTATCTTCTGGGGTAGCACATTCTGAGAGTCCCTCTTCATACTCTTGGAATCCCAGCA
Organism: Myocastor coypus; assembly: GCA_004027025.1. NCBI lineage: Eukaryota > Metazoa > Chordata > Mammalia > Rodentia > Myocastoridae > Myocastor > Myocastor coypus. Next base: position 16,719 of record PVJA010009984.1, read on the forward strand.
GGGTTGCCCGAAAAGCAACCAGAAGTATCTATAGGACCTGCATGAAAGGAGATTCCATCAGCCTTGTTTACTCTGAGGGTAACTTGGGCTAAAGGTCTTTATTCCACAAGTCTCCCTGAAGATTCCTGCTCTTCTGCTGCTCTGACTGGCAGGGACAACCCCAGGGGACAGACTGTGAATGAGACACTCAGAAGACAGTGTTTTCCAGTGAGACTCAGCCTGCCATCTCCCCTTGCCCAAGGCTCCTTCGCCTCTGGACTACCCAGGGGACCAGGTGCTGTTCCAAGCATCTCCAGGGAGAGCCACTGGTGCCACTTCTTCATTGAGTCACCTTTGTGCCTGGCGAATTTCTGCCCTTGAGGTAGATGTGATGCTGATTGGGTAGGGTTGGAGATAGTGGGAGAGGGCTTGGGCAGAGGTGAGATGTATGAGGCCATTAAACTGTTAGATTAAAATGTACATTAATGACATAAAAAGCAAAACTGTTCCTAAAACTGCAGCAGACTTCTTTATTCAAGGGGACCCATAACCCCTCTAAGAATGCCTCACCCACAGAGGGAAGGTGGGTTGCCTCATGTGAATGGTCAGGCCCCACCCCCACTCCTGGGAACTGAAGCAGGGAACCAGGCATAGAGTACAGCTGGGTAGAGCCAGTGCTCACCTCTAACCTCATTCCTGTTCCTTCCAAAGCCCATTGGTCCCAAACTTTTTTTTTTTTCCTGCTCTGTTGGGGCCTGGCAACAGAGTTAAATTCTTACATTCCTTAGTCAAGTTCATTGTCTCCAAAACAGATCCCAAAATGGGGGTTTTGTTTCCTTCAAAATCATCTTCAGTTCACTCACCAGCATCTGTCCTGGTCTCCCTGCCCTCCACTCTCCAGAATTAACTGGGTACCACTTAAAGGGCCTTCTACTTCTCCACTGCAAAATATGTGCTGCTGGGGATGGGCTGCCTGCCGTCTTCTCGTACTTAGGGAGGCATCTGCAATTTGCCATGACCTCCGCTCCTCATGGGACCTCATCTGTGATCTAGCTGCCCTCCAGCTCTGCACCCTTGCTGCTCACCCATCACCTCCCACAGCTCCAGAATCAGAACTGGAGCCCCTTCCTTTTACATTTACATTCTACAGGTACATACTTATACATTAAATAAATATACTCTCCACTGGCCTCAGGCAGACAAGCACCAGGCACCTTCTGACAATCTTTTCTGCTTGGGGTTGGGCCCAGGGTAATTGTTTACTTCCTTTTATTGGCTAGAATCTTGGGAAAGGGATGGGTCTCAAACTTCTGGGAGAGGAATACAGCCACCTGGTGGGGAAATTAGAGTCTTTGGTCTTCAGGGCCAGGCTCTACCTGGCTAAGGAGAGACAAGGGCAGGACCAGAAGTCCAGGGCTCTGGCTCCTATCCTTGGGGACCTCAAAGATTTTTCCTTACCTTTCTGCCACTGAACCTTTGATTTTCAAGGCTCCTGGCCAGAGCTATCTCAATGGTAGGGACTCCTGCCCAGCTGTGGGCAGATCTTATATCCTTTCCCTCCACTTCTGAAACATGGGCTGTCAGGGCCTGAAGCCCAGTTCATGGGACAGCCTACCTTTGAGCCACCTGCTTGGTTTGGAGACCTGTCCGGAGGGGCCAATTTGAATCTGGAGCAGAGCTCTCCTTGGCTGGGCTTTGTTGTATTTGGCTAGTGGTGGCTCTGGGAACTGAGATAAACAAAAGAGCTGCCATGGCAGAAAGAGTCTTGGTGTATGTAGAGGAGAATGAGCCCAAAGGGAGGTACGGGAAGCCAAGGAGATAGCTATTAGTACAAAGAGAACAGTATAGAAATTGGGTACAGGGTACATGCCTGTAATCCCAGCACTTGGGAGGCTGAGGCAGAAGGATTGGTGTGAATTTGAGAGCAGCCTGGGCTACAAGAGTGAGCTCAAGGCCAGCCTGAACTATATAATGAGACCTTGTCTCAAAAAGACAAAAAAAAAAAAAAAAAAAAAAAAAAAAAAAAAAAAAAAAAAAAAAAAAAAAAAAAAAAAAAAAAAAAAAAAAAAAAAAAAAAAAAAAAAAAAAAAAAAAAAAAAAAAAAAAGAAATTGGGTACAGGAAATTCAAGAGCAGAGAGACAGAGAACAAAGGGGTCACAAGTAGTACCAGATACCACAAGTTCTGATTTCCTGGACTTTGTGTCCCTTGTTTCTTGGCAATGTCTGATAGAACTGGAACTTCTCTTTGCCCAGCATCATCTGAGCCCTCTTCAGTAGGCTTCTACATGAAGGCCTAGGCTTTGAGTGGATGTGAGACAGTGTGGAGAACTGTTCTAGGAGCTTGCTCTCTCATCTGCACCTGTCCTGGAGCTCTCTTCCATAAATGAGCAACTCAGACTGTCCATCTCCCTCCCCCCTATTTCTCCCCTCTGGATTTAGTGTGAAGGTGGGAGGAGCCCTTCCATGCCAACCTGGAGATATGTGCTACCCTCTGCTTGTAAAAGACTTTTCCCCAGCATCAGCCTACTACCCCAATTTTTTTTTTTTTTTTTTGTGGGACCAGGGTTCGAACTCACGACCTTGCACTTGCCCAGCAGGCACTTGTGCCTCGGAGCTATCTCCCCAGCCCCCTACTACCCCAATTATAAGAAGCCTGGGCAGTTTGTTCTTCTGAGAGTCCAGGTTGATTTGACACTGTAACATTCCTATGCCTGCTCTCTCAGCTTTGAAGGGCTCATAAGGCTGTAGAGTTTGAAACTTTAGATTCGTTTAGGGTTAGAGGCCTTCACCAAAGACAAATTCCTTGAGCACTGGTTTCCTTATTTATAAAAAGAACAAAAAGTGGAGGAAAACAATATACCTATTTCGGGCTGGGAATATAGCTCAGAGGCTCCTGCCTGTCAAGTGCAAGGTTCTGAGTTCAATTCTAGGAAGCAAAAACAAAACAAAACAAGGTACTGATTTCATAGAGACAACTATAGGGATGTGAAAGGCACTCAGGATAGTAGCTGTCACAAAGGTAAACATTATCTGTTGTCAGATGATGTTGCTTCTTATACCAACAGGCAGGATGACCATTATCTTTTTGCCACCCAGAAGAAGAGGCAGAGTGGCAACTACAGGTCTCCTGCAGGTCTCCTTGCTTTCTGTGCCTGCTCTTCTAGGTCCCTGACTGGACTGACCCTGGTCTTGGCAAGCAGTTGAGTCACCTCCCTAGGTCTTGGCTGCTTGGCCTCCATAGAATCTCCTTGGGGACATACCATGCTGTTAGTTCCTTGGGAAAAATAGTGGAGCAGAGTTTAGGACAAGGAACATGAGAGGCCCAGAGAAGAGGAGAAAGTGGGTGTCTAGTGTTCTGCTCCCCATCTCTTGTCCTTTCCGCATCTTCACGTTCCAGGGTCACAACAGGAAAATCAATTTCTCTGGGTTTGGGACACACAGTGTTCAAAAACCTCTCAGACTTTAATCTGACTCCTCTATTAGTTCTGCTGATCCAAAGGCAGATGTGAGGAACCATAGTGGGGAAGGATTAGTCACACATACTTTGAAATCAGGCAGACCTGAGTTCCACTACTGGTTCCTCTACCTGATCACAGTACTGGCCTGGCTGAGTAACTTTTGGTAAATTATTTAACTCTTATGAGCCTCAGCTTTCCTATTTGAGGGATAGTATAAAATTTACTGGGCCTGAGATTATAGAAAGGGGTTATTCATTCATTTTACCTATCACTGATTCAATCATGCATGCCTTAATCAGTGAAAATATAATTGAGGACCTGCAATAGGGTAGGCCCTGTGCTGAGTGCTGGGAAGATAACTAGTACAATGGCTCATGTTTATCTGGGGATTATCATGGAAATAGTTTTTTTAATTAAATTCATGTATTTGGTACAGGGTCTCACTACACAGCTCAGACTCATAGTGATCCTCCTGCTTTCAGCCTCCCTCTGCTGGGATTACAGGCATGTGCCACCACACCTGGTCTCTGTAGCTGGCTCAGCCTGCTTGGGGGGCGGGGCCCAGCAAGGCATGTGGTACCAGGTACCCTGATCCCTGTGCTTGCCTAAGCATGAATTTAGTCTCCTGAGCTATCTTGCCAGCCCTTATCTGGATTTATCATGTGCCAGCCATTTGTTCTTAGGACTTTATAAGAATTATCTACCTCATAGTGATTCTGTCCTCAAGATCCATGCATAAATGGAAGAGAAAATTAAGACCCCCAAAGGATGTCAGAGTAAGGTGGGTTGAATCAGAAGAGATAAAATAAAGCATGAAAAAAGGTCAAATTATCCTTCTGAATGCATGAAATCAAGTGTATACATGGAATGTGAAGAAAAGGTGATCTCACAACTTCAAATTAGAAAGAAACAATGTTGGAGGCTGGTGTGAACTCAGTGGAGTTAACTGAATTTAATATGGCTACCTAAATGCTAATACAAGTGTGTGCTTCTGGGTTGTGAGTGTGGCAGCAAAATACTTGCCTAAGTGTGTGGTGGTGAGTTTGGTCCCGAGTACTGCAGGCAAAATGAAACAAAACAAAAGCTGTGGACTTCGTTACCAGACATGTGATGTACAGACCCAAGAGGGCTATGATTCTGCTCTGTTCTGTGATTGGAGGATGGAGGGAGGTGTGATAGGACGGTAGTGTGCTGTCTAGAAAGATCTTGCGAGATACAGCTGAAGAAACAAGAGGAACAGGAGGGAAAAAAGCAGCAGTGGTGGCTTAGAGGTAACATGATCACAGCCTTTAGGGACTGAAGGACTGCCATGAGTGAAGGAGACACAATGGATTGGATGGTTACAGGAACAGAGCCATGCGCAGAGAAGCACATCACCAACTGAGGGCATGCTTGTATTCTTAAGCTTTTATTCTTATTTCATTCATTCCTGTAGACATCCTAGGAGACAGCTGCTGTAATTCCCATTCTACAGATGAGCTACTATCCCCTATGTTGTTCCTTATGCACATTTCCAATGAATTTAAAGAGGAACTTTTTAAGTCTGAAGATGGAAAAGGCAAAAATATGAAGTTCTTTTTAAAATTTCATTTATTTATTTATCTATCTATCTATGTATGTATGTATCTATCTATCTATTTATTTATTTATTTATTTATGTATTTATTTATTTATTTATTGGAACTGGGGATTGAACTCAAGCCCTTGTACTTGCCAGGTAAGCGCTTATTTTACTGAGATATCTCCCCAGCCCCTAAATATGAAGTTCTTATTGTCAAAAGAGCTTGAATAATTACCTGGGAAACTACAGAAAGAATTGAACATGCTTTAGAGGATGAGAAAGCACAGCATAGTAGCGCGATGTTGCCTGGATAAACATCAGAGTTCCCAACAATCATGTCCATTGAATACAGGTCAATGCTCTGGTGTCCCACTGACTGAGATCAAATTCCACCCATACACATGTGACCTTAAGTAAAGTCACTAGATGTTTCTTAAGTTTCCTCATATGTCAACCAGGGACAATAATACTTATGTTGTGTGGTTGTTATGTACATGTTGGGAGAGTTATATGTAATGTATATGCAAATCTTTTGAATAATGTCTATATTTTTAAATAAGGATACAATAAACCTTAACTACTACTATAGTATTTGTGGTACTGGAGCTTGAACCCAGGGCCTTTTTAGGGCTTTGTCCCCAAAGCCTCATGCATCTATAAGTGGAGCTTTTCAGAGATGTGTGATGGTGAGATTAAGTATATGATACTGGGAGTAAGGGTGTCTAATTACTAAATTAGCCCACTGGTTGGTTTTGCATAGTTCTAGATGTGAATAATGAAAAGGACCACCTGGGATGTGGGTGGTACCACCCAAAGGGCAGTTACTTTGGAAGGGGATAAAAGGGCGAAGCAGGATGCTGCTGTTGCTTCTTCACTACTTGGCCACTTTGGTGCCTTCTGCCTGCCATGAACTATTTCTCGTCCTTGACGTCCCTCTGCCATGTCATCCTATCTTTGAGCCAGCCAACTGTGAACTGAAACCTGTACAAACTGTGGGTTATGATAACTATTTCCTCTTTTGACTTTGGGTGTTGAGTATTTTGTCTCAGCAAGAAAAAAGTAGCTATGACAGGGCTCACAGATGATAGACAAGAGCTCTACCACAGAGCCACACCCCAAGCTGATAGTAAGAGTCAAGGCCCACAAACATGAAATGTTAAATAATGTTAAGAGTGATTCAAAAACTACAGGAAGAGCTGGGGTGATAGCTCAGCAGTCTAAGCACCTGCCTGGCAAGCACAAGGATCTGGGTTCCATCCCTGGTATTGCATGCTGTGCCAGCCCCTGAGCCCCAGGAATGCTGTGCTGGCCACTGAAATTGGGCATGGTGTTACATGCCTGTAATCCCAGTACTGGGGAAGCTGAGACGGGAGAATCACTATGGTTCTGAGCTGTGTAGTGAGACTCTGTACCAAATAAATAAAATATTTAAAATTTTATATTAAAAAAAAAACAGGAAGAGCCCAGTGGGATGGCTCAGTGGTCTAAAGCGCCTGCTTAGGAAAGCTTGGATGGCTTCAGGGACCGCGGTTCAATCCCTGCCACCACATGCTGCGCCAGCCCTCCCCTCAGGGCTGAGCTGGCCATAAAAAATGAGTGAATAGACAGACAAGGGTTCTGAAACAAGAAAAATAAATAAGTAAGTAACTAACTAACTAACTAAATATATAAATAAATAAAATTCTTTAAAAAAACACAGGAAGAAAGCCGGGTGTAATGGCTCATGCCTGTAATCCCAGCACTTGGGAGGCTGAGGCAGGAGGATTGCTGCGAGTTCGAGACCAGCCTGAGCTACAAAAGTGAGCTCAAAGCCAGCCTGAACTTCACAGTGAGACCCTGTCTCAAAAAGACAAAAAAAAAAAAAAAACAACAACAACAACAAAAAAAAACACAGGAAGACAGAGAAAGAAGGTAACTGAGTGGTCAAGTGAGGAGGTAATAGAGACTTGTAGTAGGAAAGCTTCATGAAGGATAAGAGACTCGATGGGGCCTGAAGGTGGAAGGAAACTGGGATGGGGTTAAGGATGGATATTTTCACTACAAGGATCATCTAGGCAAATGAACAAAAGTGAGTTCACAAAGTGAGGGGGCCACATCCTCACACCCCTAAAATCAAACCCTGTTGGTGATTGGTTCCACAGCTCCCTTTGATACTCTTCACTTGTGATCACATGAGGCTTTCAAAGGACATCTAGCTACCAGCCATAACATACTATAAAGGATCCTTCAAAATTCTTTAAATATTGTATCCTTTTCTTTTTTATTTGGTGGGACTGGGGTTCAAACTCACGACCTTGCACTTGCCAGGCAGGCACTTGTGCCACGGAGCTATCTCCCCAGCCCCAGTATCCTTTTCTTTTTTGACAAGTTCAACATAGATCCAATATCAGAATAGTTTCTCTGATTTGGATTCACACAAGTAGTTGGCTTGGATATAAGATCCATGTTTTAAGAAAAATATTTATCTTTAAAGAATAGAATCACATTTAGCTTTGTAGAAAGATACACGTAGTCTAAAAGTGGGAGGAACAAAGGACAGGTGTAGGAACAGCAAATTTACACTTCCATCTCAAAAACACATAATAAAGTCTACCATCTTGGGCTGGTGAGATAGTTCAGTAGTCTAAAGCGCCTGCTTAGGCAAGCTTAGGCAACCACAGGGCCCGTGGTTTGATCCCTGGCACCACATGCTGCGCCAGCCCCAGCCCAGGGCAGGCTGAGCTGGCTATAACACAAATAAATAAATAAATAAATAAATAAATAAATAAAGTTTTTTAAAAATCTACCATCTTAAGCCTTTAGAAGTGTATAATTCACACTGCTGACTATATTCATATTGTTGTGCAACAGATTTCTAGAACTTTTCTTCTTACAAAACTGAATGTGTATTCCTTTGAACAACAACTCTCCCTTTTCCCTCACCTCCCAGCCCCTGGAAATCACCCTTCTATTTTCTGCCTCTATAATCTAAAAGGTTATAGTCTAGTTGTATATAATGTAAATGAATAATTTCCATTTTAAGTGCTACCAGTGGGCATTATGGCATGCGTATGTAGTGCCAACTACTCAAAAGGCTGAGGCAGAAGGACCACTCACAACCACCAGTTAAAGTGTGAGTTCAAGACCAGCCTGGGCTACAAAAGTGAGTTCAAGGCCAGCCTGAAGGGCATAGTGAGACCATCTCAAAAAGACAAAAAACAAAAAACAAAAACAAAAATCTCAGCAGACTCAAGTGCCTGCAAACAGGCACAGGGGCTGGGGGCTTGATCCCCAGACCTATGGTGCT
>PVJA010009984.1:25103-58955 GCA_004027025.1 Myocastor coypus
AAAAAAAAAAAAAAAAAAAAAAAAAAAAAAAAAAAAAAAAAAAAAAAGAGGAAAGAAAGAAAGAAAGAAAGAAGAAAGGGCTAGGAATGTACATCAACGTGAAGAAGGTTCAATCTTCAGTACCACCATGACCATCACCACCTACAAAAATCCCACAAAGATGGCAGAGTGCTTGCTAGCACATGTGAGGCCCTATATTCAATCCTCAATAGCCCAAAAACAAAATAGAAACAAGCAAAATGTGAAAAACATCTTAACATCTTCAAAAATAGATATTTCTCCGGAGAAAACATACAAAAGGCATATAAAAATTCTCACCATTAGTCATAAAGCAAATACAAATTAAAACCACAATGAATACTATAACTGTTAGAACAGCTATTATTACAAATGTTGATGGGGATGGAAAAAAGAGATCACTTGCATTTTGTGTGTAGGAACAGAAATTAGTACAGCCATTATGGAAAGCTGTATGGAAGTTTCTCAAAAAATTAATATAATCTAGCTATCCCACTACTGGATCTGTATCTACAGGAGATAAAGTCCATGTGTTGAGACAGTTGCATTCTGATGTGTGTTGCATCATTTCACAACAGCCAAGACCTAAAATTAATCTAAAAAAATGAAGCCGGGCGTGGTGGCGCACGCCTGTAATCCCAGCACTCGGGAGGCTGAGGCAGGAGGATCGGTGTGAGTTCGAGACCAGCCTTGGCTACAAAAGTGAGCTCAAGGCCAGCCTGAACTGCATAGGGTGACCCTGTCTCAAAAAGACAAAAAAAAAATGTGGTTGTATATACACTGAGAAAATCCTCAGCCTGAAAAGAGAAAACTTTGTCATTTGTAACAACATTGAAGAACCTGGAGGATGTTATGCTAAGTGAGATAAGCTAGGCACAAAAGAGACAGATATCATTTCATCTTTATGTGAAATTGAAAAACCTGAGTTTACAGAAGTTGGGAGTGGAATGGTGGTTACCAGGAGATTGAAAAGGGTTTGGGATATGCTAAAGGATACAAAATTTCAGTTAAGTGACTGGAGACCATAATTGTAGACTATACACTTGAAGATCAGTTAGTAAGTGGATTTGAAGTATTTCATCATAAAACAGCAATATAAATATACTAATTGAATTAGCTATTCCACAATCTTTTCCCCTTTCTTTCTCCCTTTCCCTCCCTTCCCTTTCCTTCCCTCCACTCCTGTTCCCTTCCTTTCTTCCTGTTCTGAGACAAGGCTCTGCTGCATAGTTTAGGCTGACCTTGAGTTCACTATGTAGCCCAGCCTGGCCTCAAACTTGCAACACTCAAGTCTCCTGAGTACAGGCATTACCAGTGTGCACCACCACCCCTGGTTTCTACGTGCATACATATTTGAAGACATCGTGACTCACACATACATACACACAATCTCAATTTGTCAATTATGAAAATATGTTTAAAATATTTACACTTTTAAAGAAAGCATATGTGGAGTCACTTCCATGGCTAGCTCCTTCCCATCCTGCACATCTCATCCTCCATGTCACTTCCCATAGGCTTTATCTGGCCATATAGTCGAAAGAAATTCTACACCATGTTCTCTACATTAGCTGTTTCCTTCAAAATACTTAGCAGTTTTTTTTAAAGTTTTTTTAAATTTTATTTATTTATTTTTTCTTGTTTCAGAACCTTTGTTTGTTTATTCACTCATTTTTGTGGCCGGCTCAAGCCGCCCAGAGGGCAGAGCTGGCGCAGCATGTGGTGCCGGGGATCGAACCGCGGTCCCTGAACCTGCCCAAGCTTTCCCAAGCAGGCGCTTTAGACCACTGAGCCATCCCGCTGGGCCCAGCAGTTTTTATTTTTTCACTGGTTGACAAGACTTTCCCATTTCCTCTACCCATCTGTGAGCTCCATGAGCCCATGTCCACATTGTCTTGTGTCTAGTACATAGGCAACACTGGATGGATCTTTGTTGAACGAACTGAAATGAAGGAACTGAAATAGCCTGGACTTCTGCTCCCAGTTAACTGCTGGGACATTCACACTTTCTCTTTTCTACTTCTGGGATACGATAATGAATTCTGTAGCCAAGATTATTTTCCTCAGAAAAGGCCACTTCCTTGGGAACTTCCTTGCATTCTCGATTCTTTATCCAGTATTCTCACCTTTACTAAATCATTTTCCAAAAATATTCCAGAAAGTTTCTGCTAACCAGTCAACTAAGCAACCACAAACTGAGTTCCTTCTTCTCCCAAGCTTTACAGGTCAGCATGTGATTGTTTTCTTCCTTTCACTCTCCAGACTCTGCTGTCTTCTATTTTCATCTCAAATTCCTTCCTAGTCTCTTTTTAAATACTGGGACTCACCAAAATCCTGTTCTAAGTTCACCTTGAAAATGGGTACTTCTGCTGGTGATCTGGTAAGGAGTGACTCTAGGAAAGGGTTGTTGAGAAGTCAGGCTAAGTAGGCAGAAGATAAACACAGGGCTAGAGTCGGGCTTGGTGGTGCAGACCTGTAACCCCAGCACTCAGCAGGCCGAGGCAGGCGGATTTTTGCGAGTTCGAGACCAGCCTGGGCTACAAAGTGAGCTCAAGGCCAGTCTGAACTGTATAGCAAGACCCTGTCTCAGAAAGAAAAACAAAAACAAACAAACAAAAAAAAAATGGGATACAAGAGACCGAGATCAGGAGGTGGCGTCGCGGGAGATTTTGAGCCACTGTGACGCGTAGACGCGAGTACACAGTCGAGACAAACCCCGCTTGACCTCCGCCGGTGCAGCGAGGTGGCGCGGGCGCATGCGCAGAGGAGCTGCGCGTCTGCGCCGGGGTTGCCCGACTGTCCTCAGCGAAAGGACGCTGTAGTGAAGGGGTAGAGACCGCGGGGATTCCGGAAGCTCACCCTTCACCCGGAAATGGTTGTGGAGGAACATGGCGTTGCTGGCGCGAGTTCTTGTGAGTGCAGGAGTAATTTCCTATGGTCGCCTGCCTGGTCTCGGGGTGGGAGTCAGAGAGGGCGGAGAGAGAGAAGTTGGAAGAAGATGCCAAAGGGGCGCCTGTGAGATCGCTGGGCTGCGAGGCCATCTTTCCGCGGGGAAACTAAGGCAGCTTCCCACGCCTCCCTGTCCTGGTTTGGCTCTGGCGTCTCTCTCTAGGAGAGGAGCACTGGATCTGTATTTGAAGAGGTTTGCTACTCCTTCATCTCCGTCTGTAGTCCCTTCCTCTCAAGAAGAGACACTGGTTGGAGTTGTGGAACGCGGGGGTTTTAGTCCTTTTCTGCCACAGTTGCATGGTGTGACCTTGGGCAAGACACTTTGGATCTTCGTTTTCCCCATGTGAAAAACGAGGACGTTTTTCTCCTTGCAGCCCCTTTGGCTTCTGAATCTAAATTTGTTTTAGAGACCGTAGTCATTCTTTATGGTTAATTTTCAGAATATAGACAACAGAATTAGATTGAAAGAAAGGTGCGCAAGAATCGGGGTTATATAGGTGTTTTTTATTTTGCTGAGCATAGTGTCCGGCACATTCTAGGTATTCCATCAATATGTGTTAATGATGAATGAATGAATGATCTAAAGAAAGACTAGTAGACTCTTGAATTTTAGGTCCAGTCCTCCGAAGGGTCACTCTAGTGTAATCTGACCTGTAGATATTAGAAAGAAAGTGGCAGTAGAAAAAAGATTAGGTAGACACACCTAACGTCTTAGTTTCTAATCGTGGAGTAACTGTACCGTTTAATATTGTAAGTCTTTAACGAACTGGTTCAAGGGCTGGCGAGATAGCTCAGTGGACTAAAACGTCTGCTTAGGCAAAGGCAGGGACCAGACTGTGGTTTGATCGCTGGCACCACATGCTATGCCAGCCCCACCCCTAGGGCAGGCTGAGCCAGCCATAATAGAAAGAAGGAAAGAAAGAAAGAAAGAAAGTTAAAAAAAAAAAAAAAAAACTGGTTCCAGAGTACTGGTTTTCATAGCAGACACTGTATATGCCTGCCAGGCTATATTTTTCGTTTATGTGTTTATTTGGTACAGGGTCTCACTATACAGCTCGGACTCCCCAGTGCTGGGATTACATGTATGTTGCCACCACAACCGATTTCGGGGCCAACATGGTACACCTGGGGTTGTGGGGCTGGCATAGCATATGGTACTGGGAATCGAAGTCTGGTCCTTGTACTTGCCAGGCAGGCGCTTAGAGTGCTGAGCTATCTCCCCAGCCCTGCCAGCCTGTATTTTAAGTTTTAACACTTGCAATTTTAGCCTCTTTATATATGATTTAAAAACACTGTAATTTTACTTCTTGTATTTCTTGCCAGCTCAGCTAAGTGCAATATGCTGTTCCTGGTAAATATTTGAGAAATCTGGTTTTTTTTGTTTGTTTGTTTGTTTTTTTCCTTTCTTCTCCTGTTACCCCTTTCACTATATTCTGCTTTACTGAGGTCTTCTTAGTATATGTTAAAATATAGTATGTGATAAAGCAATGGAAACTCCTTAAGGACTCCTTGAAGGTGGTAGTAAGCCAGAATAAAGGAGGTATTTATTGAATACCACAAGGCGGGTGTGGTGGCTCATGCCTGTAATCCTGGCACTTGGGAGGCTGAGGCAGGAGGATCGGTCTGAGTTCGAGACCAACCTGAACAACATAACGAGACCTTGTCTCAAAAAGACAAAAAAAAAAAAAAAAAAAAAAGAAAAAAGATTTCTTTCCTTGTTAATTCAGCAGCTATTGAGTGTTTGCTACATTCTAGGAATTATACAAGGTACCAGCCAAATACCTCAGGGGACTAAAGTGCCAGCTTAGTCAGATGCAGGGACTGGGGTTTGATCCCCTACGTGCTGTGCTGGTACCAGGGTGCACTGAGATGGCGAATGAGACTGGGTGTGGTGGCGCATCCTGTAATCCCAGTGCTTGGGAGGCTGAAAACAGGAGGATCACTACAAGTCTGATCTGTGTAGTGAGACCCTGTAGACCCTGTACTAAATACATTAAAAAACAAAAATAAATTTGAAGAACATAAACTTTCCTCAATTTTTTAATCTAATAGATGAAAATTTTAAAAAATGGCAAACACTTGGAAAGCTCTGATAGAAGTACAGAATTAAATGCTTCTTTTTTCTTTTTCCTGGAAATGGGGGTCAAACTCAGGACATTGTCCTTGTGAGGCAGACACTTATGCTGCTAAGCTGTCTCTCATGACCTAGATTATTCTAATAATGCTAGGGAAAAGAGTGTAAATAATCTGATTGAACTTGAGGCTACTTGTGGGAAAATGGTATACCAGTTCTTTGGTGTTGTGGTTAGGAGTTTGAAGTTTTATCTGGTAGGCAGAGGGGGAGCCTTTGAAGTATTTTAGGGGGCTGGTGACATAGCTCAGTAGACTGCTTATGCAAGCACAAGGACCTGGGTTTGATTCCCAGTACCACATGCCGTGTCCTAGGTGTGACATGCTGCATATCCTGTACCAAATATGTGAAGTGTTTTGGTTTTTTGGTAGATTTTGTTTTAGAAAGTTTTGGGTACATTTTTTCCATTAAATTGAGGAGTGACTGACATAAATAAGTTGTAATATTTAATTGTACAGTCAGATAAGGCTTGATACAAGTATACACCTGAAAAGCTGTCACTACACTACAAGTAAGGAACATATACAAATTTCTCTGTGTCTCTTTGTAATTTTTTTCTTTTTGTTCTCCTCTTTCACCTCCTCCTCCTTTTCCTCCTCGCCTCCTCTTCCTCTTCCTCTTCTTTTTTTGCAATACTGGTGAACAAACTCAAGACCCACGGCTTGCCTGGCAAATGCTTATTCTACTGAGCTATCTCCCTGGCCCCTGTAATTATTTTTTCATGTTGTTTTCTTCTCAGAACCACCACTGATTGGAGGAGGACTTTGTTTCTTTTTTCATTTCTGACTTAACAATTTAATAGAACATTTTGAGGGCTGGGGAGATAGTTCTGTAGAATAAGTGCTTACCTGGCAAGTGCAAGGTCCTGAGTTCAATCCCCGGTCCTAAATAAAATAAAATAAAATAAAATAAACAAAAAGGACTTAGTAGAACATTTTGAAAGTAAAAACCAATGTAGTAAATACTTGTATTCCCATTCCTACTTCTTTGTTTTTAGTAGATCTCTGTTTTACTTACTTTTGTCATTGCTGAGACAAAATACCTGACCTCAGAGTTAAGGGAGGGAAAGGTTTAGTAGCTAACAGTTTGTAGAGGTTTCAGTCCCTAATTGGCTGACTCCAAGGCAGAGTGGCAGAGGAGAAACAGTCCATGGCAGACAAAAGGTAACAAAGCGAGTAAGGGATGACCACAGATCTTTCTTATTAAGGCTACTTAGGGTAGGTAGCACTTGCACCCTTAGTCCTAGGGCCCTTGATCCCAGCATTGCGCCATGAATCAATTTTAGATCCAGCCATCTCTGAACAATCCCCACATATGGCTGCATGAAGTTTTGGCAGGATATCTAGATACAAGCCATATACTCTTCATAGCAGTTGTGAATGAATCAAAGAGAGGGCACTGAGATTAGAGTTCACACAGCTGGAAGCTACTTAGGGAATTCTAGAGGAATTGATGAACACCTGAACTAAGATATGGGTGATTAAAGTGGGAGGGATGTTTAATCTGATCACATACTGTTAAGGCTCTGAGGAGCCAACTTTTCTTCAGAGACTAGTTCCTTCTAGTGGATATTGCTACTTAGAAACCAAATCTGGGAGGTACATGTGCTTATTGCTATTGCAATGTCATTATTTCCAGTCCCTACTCAGACATGGATAGGAAATGTGTATTTATATATATGTGTATGGAACTATACTTGTATATCTTCCTATATCTGTATATATTAAACCAAATATACCAGTTACTGTAATGCAATCCAATATCATAAGGTTTATTTTTCCCTTCTCCCTTGCCTTGTATTATATCTCTGATAGAAACTAACATCTCACCCTTAATGTATTTGCTCATTTGCTCAAATCCTTCCTGTTTTTTCCTTTTTTGTCTTTTTGAGACAGGGTCTTGCTGTGAAGTTCAGGCCAGCCTTGGGCTCGCTTTTGTAGCCCAGACTGGTCTCAAACTCACATAGATCCTCTTGTCTCAGCCTCCCAAGTGCTGGGATTACAGGCGTGCACCACCATGCCCAGCTTCAAATCCTTCTTGAACATAGTCAATCTTTTGAAAGTTCAGATACCTTCAACAAAGTAACAGAAAAAAGTATATTCAGTAATTTTAATTTTTTTGGTGGTAGTGGTCAAAGGCCTTGTATATGCTAAGCTTATGCTGTATCACTGAGTTATACCTGTAACCTTAATACTTCCTGAAAGACTTATTGAATATTTTCCTGCCTTTCCCATCTGGAAATATCCTTTTGTTTTGAAAAAAGATAAAGTAGTTGTATACATAGAGCAATATTCCATAATAATAGTGGGTTAATGGCAGAACTGGCAGTGTTGTAAGCTGTTGACTTATTTAAGCCTTTTACAGCTTTTTATGCCTCATGGTTAAACTTTTCTGCTGGGTGGTTAAGTCCAAGTTAAAGCAAGTTCTATATATCAAAACATGTAATTTTTGTATCTGACAAGGTCAGTCAAGTCCTCTCAGGATTTACCTTGAAACCATGCACAGCGTTCTGTAGAACTGTTGTCAGTGTCAGCCATTGGGATGAGTCATGGCCAATGCTTGACCAGTTTGCTCTCTGTGAAAGCCTGAGAAAATGTTTTCTCCCCAAATGACTCTCCCTAGGCACACTATACTTCACTTATCCCTTTCCTCTGAGGTCCCATAATCTCCTTGACCAAAAAATTTCGGAAACTCCTGAGTTATAGGATGTTACAGCACAGGTTCTCTTATGTCCTGAGTCCTTGCTGACCTTGAGGGGCTAGAGCCAAAATGATGGCTATCCTCGTAGCCCTTCTTTTTCTCCAATTTTTGGTCTGTTAACTTACATTCTCAACACTCCAGCAGAAAAGCTTCATGATACAATTACTTCATAACATAGGTAATTGAGCTCCACCTCACTGCCTTTCTAAATATCATACATCTTAGACTTAGTTTGACATTGGTATTTTCCTTCAATCATTGATATTCTAATAAATTGCTACAGATTGTGATAAAAGCAGTTACACATTTTTACACAGACATTTAGAATTCTAAGGATGTACAAAATTGTAGCCTGTCAAGTCTGTGGTATTTTGCCTAATCTCTTATTCTCAATTAATACCCTTTTTTATCTTTTGGTTAACCAATCATTTACTTGAGAGTATAGCAGTAACTGAGTTTACAATAGAAGCAGTACACATCTGAAGGTCCCAAATGACATGCATTCCAAGCGTAGTTTTAGTTCAACCATTATTTGTTAAGAGAACGATTTATGTTTTCTTCTGAGGCAGTTAGGAACTAAAAGCAGGTTTTGGAGCTGGGCAAGATAGTGCACACCTGTAATCCTAGTACTCTGGGAAGCTGAGGCAAGAAGATTACAAGTTCAAGCCCAGCATAGTCAGTTTAGCAGTTTAACAAGATTTTGTTTAAAAAAGAAAAAAATGATTGGGGGTGTTGCTCCGTATGAAGCCATGGGCACAATCCCCAGGACCACTTAACAAACAGAAAACAATTTTGGTAAAATATAGTGACTCTTCATTTGGGTCCAGAGATACTCAGTAATGAAGCCAATAATGAGATTAGAACAAAGCTTTCCCCTTCACTCATTACCTTAAAGTTTTGGGTCATGTCTTTCCTTAGTGCTGCTTCTCAGTATGTTAATAATTCATAGAGTGTTTATCTAAAATTTACATAGCCTATTTTATTCCCTTCAAGACTGAGAACCAAAGACAGGTTTACTGGGACATTTCACCTACCAGTGACACCCAGTGGTGGGGAACCTATGGCACATGTGCCACAGTGGGCTGTTTCTTATCACTGAAAGCTTTAAAAGGCTCGCTATCACTGTCCTAAACCTGTGATCATCATGAGAGGTTGACCTCCCATGATGAGGCAGCCCCCAGCAGAAATGATCATCTTCTGGAGATGGCACTGTACCCTCAAGCCTCGGCCATCTCCAGTAAATTTGTCTAACTAGGTCTCATTCTTTTGTTAATGGACCAGTCGGATCCTCAGCAGAGCTGTGCTTACTCTTGCTCCTCAGGCTGAAGTTCTTTCTTTGTGTACTTTAGTGTTTTGTTGGCTTATTGACTTTTGTTTTTTGAGACAGGATGTTACTCCTAGTTTAGGCTGGTGGTCTTGAAGTCACTATGTAGCCCAGGTCAGCCTCGAATTTGTGGTCTCAAACCTGCCTCAGGCTCCTGAGTGCTTGCATTATAGCCATTGAGCCACCACGCCTGACTTTTCTCTTATTTTCTATCTCTGCCCAGTGATTCAGCCTATACCTCTCACTGACATGTCCTGAAATACTTTCCTATGGTAAGAGTCAAACCAACTCCACCGGGTGAGTTGAGGTCTCTGTCTCCTCTTTGAGGAACCTCTTGAGACTCACTGGTGACACTGCGTGTCACACTATAACTTGTAAGAGACTTGTTACAATTGTATCTGTCTCTGTCTCCAGACTATAGAATTGAATTAGAGGCTGGGCGTGGTGATGCACAACTATAATCCTAATACTTGAGAGGCTGAGGAGGAGGATCTGTGTGAGTTTGAGACCAGCTTGGGCTACAAAGTGAGCTCAAGGCCAGCCTGAACTGCATAATCAGGAGATCCTGTCTCAGAAAGACCAAAAAAAAAAAAAAAAGAAAAGAATTGGACTCCAAGGGATTCAGAATATAAGTACCACAGGGGAGTAGATTTGATGACTATAATCAGTCTTTTTCTTTTCTTTTTTTTTTTTAATTTTTTTGTTAATCAGTCTTTTTCATGTATTCTGTATTTGTGAATTTACATAGTTGCCGATATTTATTTGTAACCCCCAAATCAGTAGCACTTTCAGTCATTTTTAGACATGTACAGATGGCTGAGAAATTTGAGTCACTAATGTACATATACATTCCCAGCCAAGGCCAAGCAAAGCAACTTTGATTTTATGTATGTATGTATGTATGTATGTATGCATGCATGTTTCTATGTATGTATACATATGTATGTATGTATTTGCGGTACCAGAGATTGAACTCAGCAAGTGCTTATTCTACTGAACTATCTCCATCTCTGATTTTTTTTTCCTGAAAAAATAATCTGTTTAATTGAAAAAACCTGGGGATTCTACTTTACTCCCCTAGATATGGAGGCTAATGAGACTGGACCCCCTACATCACTTCATAGCCACTTCAGATACTCTTCACAAGACAGCAGGCAAACATGATTCCCAGAATCTCCACAAAAGCAATGCCCAGGGCTGCTGCAGCCACCAAAAGTATATTTTGTCTCAGCCAGTTCCCAGTGTTCTTCACACAGCCCTCAGTATAGAAGGAATTCAGCTTAAAGTTAGTGCCACAGCCTGTGGTGACATTTACACAGCAAGAATCAGGAACCTGTCTGTTCATGCCTGGGATATTCTCCCAATCTGAGTAGTTAGCAGCCTCATACCACTTAAATTTTGTCTGGAACTTGTCCAGGAAATCAGCTGTCTTATTGTTTTTGGAATAATTATTTGTCTGCTTTCAGAAGTCCTTATCAAACTCTGCTCTCACCTTGTCTCTAAAAACATAGCCAGTGATGGCTGTGTCTGCCTCTACCAGCATAAGAGATAAGAAAATGGCAAAGGTGGTCATGAGACAGTAGTTCTCCTTGCAGGCTCTGCAGCAGCCTAGGAAGGCCACCAGGAAGAAGAAGGCCCCCACCGCAATGATGATCACAGGCAGTAGGCTGCCAGGAGTAGCCCCAGGACTCATGGCTTGCTCAGGATAGGCTTGACCACTATGCCCACAGCGATCAATCCCACTGCACAGGCGCAGAACACCAGCAGAAGAATGTAGAGCAAGAACTTGACACATTTCATTCTTCCTTCCACTGCCATGGCTGCTGGGCCCGGACTTCCTGAGGCTGAATGATCCACTCCAGCCGCAGCTCTGGGGCTCTCTTCCATCTCTGATTTTTTAAACTTCCTTCCTTCCTTCCTTTCTTCCTTCCTTCCCTTATTTATTTATTTGGTACAGGGTCTTGCTGCATAGCTCAGACTTGTAGTGATTCTCTTGTCTCAGCCTCCCTAGTGCTGGGATTACATGTGTGCACCACCACACCTGGTTTCAGGGCTGGCATGGCATGTGGTACCAGGTATCAAATTTCAGTCCTTGTGGGCCGGTGAGATGCCTCAGCAGTCTAAAGCACCTGCTTAGACAAGCTTAGGCAACCACAGGGACCATGGTTCAATCCTCAGCATCACATGCTGCGCCAGCTCTACCCCAAGGGCATGCTGAGCTGGCCATAATAAATAATAAATAAGTAAATAAAAATAAAACAAACTTGAGTCCTTGTATTTGCCAGGCTGGTGCTTAGACCACTGATCTATTTCCCTAGCTCTCTTTGCAGATTTCATGTTGTAAATAAATATCCTTTTCATGGACTACTCTACCCCTTTTTTTTTCATATTTTGTGCTTGCTTTGGTCACTTTCTTGTATAAAGTGGACCCAAAAGTAATTCTCAAGTTTTGGCTAGTGTTTCACCATGGTTCCATCCCATGCTGTGCTAGCCCCATTCCCAGGGCAGGCTACGTCAGCCATAACATAAAACACACACACACACACACACACACACACACACACACACGCGGTTGTATATTGATTGGTTGACAAAAATGTTACATACAACCAGTGGCTTTCAGGAACCTAACATTGTCTTGCCCCCAAGAGAGTAATTCAGTATGCCAAGTTAAAAATTGTAGGGATCCATAAATGTAGGGATCTGTTGATCTTACTGTGAACGGTTCACCCCCAGGGAGACACGGCGGTAGGAATAAGAAAGACAAGATGAAAAGTCAGGCTAGGTGGTCGTCAGTCTGCCTGATGGGCAAAACTCAACTCACACAGAAATGATCCTTTATAGTTCTATAAAGTTTGCATCCCATGATACAAGGCTACCCAGCAACCAATAGCTGGCCTGAACCAGACAGGATGTTTTTCTCAACAGGATATTTTTCTCAGCATTTGGGTAGCTTTCTGCTCCAGGCAGGGAAGCCCAGTCCCACCTACACACACTTGATCAAAGTCCTGGCTTCCTGTGGCTCCCAACAAAAAATAACTTAAAAAAAAAAAAAAATCCTTTTTTTTTTTTTTTTTTTTGGCAGGACCGGGGGTTCGAACTCATGACCTTGTGCTTGCCAGACAGGCGCTGTGCCACAGAGCTGTCTCCCCAGCACCCCCAGCCCTTTTTTGAGAGTCTCTGAGTCACTAAATGGGCACTGGCTGAGCTCAAACTTGTGATCCTCCTGCCTCAGTGTGCCAGATGGTGAGATTATAGGCATGGGCCACCATGCTGTATTTAAAAAACGGAGCTATCTCCCCAGGCCCCAGGCTTGGGATTCAGACATCCTGTCTCTGTACCTTAGTAGTTTCAATTAAGGATTTGTACAAGAATTATGAGATGGAGAAAGAAAGGACAGAGTTGATTTATTTTTCTAATAAGAACTGATTTAAAATATTGGCCCAAGATCAAGTAGGACCCAAATTTCAAAGAAAATTTTTGTTGACATTGGAAACAGCATGATAAAATTCTTTAGAAAATTTTCTTTTACAGTTTTTTCAGAAAAATTTCTAAAGTTTGTAGTGTTTTCACTTGTGATGTTCTGTTGCTTCTTCCTACCTGCTTTGTCCCTGGTTATGTAGTTTTATTTTAACCCATGTTCACATTTTTAGAAAAGAGTACCTGACATCATTCTGATAAATCTGTCAGTGTTAATGAAACAATACAGAAGTAGCTATCATTTGGAAACCATTCCAATAGATCAAACCAGCTAAAATAAAGCATATTTAGCCCCATGTTTAATTTGAAATATAAAGTGCTGTGAGTAGCCTATTAGGAACAATTGCACAATGTTAGGACATGAAATTTCTTTTGCATTTTAGGGAAGGGTCTACAAGGTATTCAGGGTCTCACAACTAGATCGGACTGGTGGTAGTGATCCACTTGTTTACAGCTGGGATTACAGGCATACACCACCACACCCAGTCACAGGACGTGAAATTTTTTTTAACTTTATTTATTTATTTTTATTTATATTTGTATCGTGGCCAGATCAGCCTGCCCTTGGGGTGGGGCTGGTGCAGCATGTGGTGCCAGGATCGAATCACGGTCCCTACATTTGCCTAAGCTTGCCTAAGCAGGTGCTTTAGACCGCAGAGCTATCTTGCTGACCCAACATGAAATAATTTAGAAAGCATCTATAGGTTTAAAATTCTAATCCCTTTCCCTACTCCATCCTGACCCTTTGCTACTTATAATAGAGATCAGATTCCTCCTAATGTCAAGCAAGACATATTGCAAGGTGTGCTTACTATTTGTAATTATAAGTAGATGTTTCTGTGTACAGAAGAGATGATAAAGCTGCATTGTGGGTATCTAATAATGTAGTTTATAAACACAGGAACCAGGAGTCAACTTGATGTTAATTCCAAGTACCTTCTTCTACAATGTGTTGTTTGATTTTATTTATAGATATAGTGGTGTTGAGCATTAAATACATGGTCTTACACTGAGCTACATCACCAGTTATTTTTTATTTATTTATTTGTTTTAGGACATGATCTTGCCAAACTGCTCTCTGGCTGAGCTTAACCCTCCAGAATAACTGGGCTTATATGCTTGCTCCACCACGCTCAGCTAGTATGCTGTTTTAATTTGTTCAGGACTCTACCATTGGTTATACTTCTATATTAAAGCTGGAAGGGATCTTGGCGATAATCCCGGTACCCTTTCATCACATTAATGAGCATGGATTCTGCAGTTGGCCTGCGTAGGGCCTAATCCTAAACCTGCTACTTATTAACTATATGGTGTTTGGAAAGTTGCTTATCCTATGCATAGCTGTTTCTCATTTGCATAAGTAGGGTAATAACAATATACCTGTGTCACTGGGTAGTGGTTGTAAAGTTTAAATATTGAGGTGAAAGTCCTGGCCCTTTACTTGTTTGGTTCCTCTGCATCCCACTCCCTCATGCACAAAGAGGTATGTTGTAAGCATAGACTCTGGTAAGGTTGATAAGGGGCTTATGATGAATAACAAAACACTCCAGTCACTCAGAAACTGCAAGGATCCTTGGAGCTTTGTGTCAGGAACTAGAAAAGACCAGATATGTATATGTCACAGTGTCACAGGTGCACTGTGCTGTTCTGTACATGTGCAGTCTGATTACAGGTTCCTGACATTTTTTTTTTTTCTTTTTTCTTTCTAGGGAAGGCAAACTAGGACCTCCCAGTGGGCTCCAGTATGCAGCCGATTGGTACCACTGTCTCCTGCCCAAATGCCACAGAGCAGGCCTCTGCCTGGCATTTCCCATGTAAGATTTGTTCTTCTTGAACTTAATATGAAAATCTTAATGTTTATATTTATAGATTCATCAACCAAATTGTGTGATGGAAAAACCTCATGAGACCACAGAAGGTCTCTGTGGCACCAGCTCAGGACTGATCCCTACAATATGGTGTCCAGGGCGTTGCTTCTAAATACCCCAGCGGTGGAACTCAGCCTAGGATACCATGTTACAGTCTGCTGAGTTTTACTGTTAGGGAATTTTTCCAGACATTCATTTCAGAGTTAGGTATTTTACAGTTTTTTCTTTGAGAAGTTGCTTTGTGCTGCTCTTATTTGGGGAGAAAAGTGACTCCTTTTTTCTTTTTTGAATTAAAAATCCAAGAAACAATTATTTGAGGCCCTTAGGTTACCTACTGTTGGATACATTATTCATGGTAGTGTAGTTAACCTTGAACCTCCCTGGGGGGGGATTTTTCCTGATTTTTGTTACATCATACAAATACTTAATAATAAAGGAAATAACACCAGGCATGGTGGTGCACGCCTGTAATCCCAGCACTTTGGGAGGCTGAGGCAGGAGGATAATGTGAGTTGAGACCAGCCTGGGCTACAAAAGTGAGCTCAAGGCCAGCCTGAACTGCATAGGAAGACCCTGTCTCAAAAAAAAAAAAAAAAAAGTTTGGGCTGTCCTTGAGCTCAATTTGTAGTCCCAGCTGGTCTCAACTCACATTGATCCTTCTGCCTCAGCCTCCCAGTGTTGGGATTACAGGTGTGTGCCACCATGCCTGGCTTGGTTCTTTTCTTTGTGTATTTAATACAGGTTTTATAGGATCTCACTACACAAATTGAACTCCTAAACATTCTCCTGTTTTCAGCCTCCTAAGTACTGGGATTATAGGTGCATCCCCCCACCAGGTCTGCCTAAGCAGGCCCTTCAATCCACTGAGCTATCTGGCCAGCCCTTCTGATGGCTCTTTTCCAGCATTATGTATGTGTGTATACTAATTTTTTTCCTTAAGTATCTTAATACATTACCATTGTATATTTTGATACTTTTTCACTTTTGTTAAAGGAGACATTTGTGTTATTTACGTAGCCTTTCTTATTCAAATTATCCCCTCCCTTGTTATAGGCTTTTTCTTACATTTTTTTTTTTTGAAACAAGGTCTCACTATGCAGTTTAGGTTGGCCTTGAACCTACTGTGGAGCCCATGGGAGCTGCAAACTCACAGTGATCCTCCTGCCACAGCCTCCTGAGTGTTAGGATTATAAGTATGTACCACCATGCCCAGTTTCTTAGTTGTAATAGAGTTTGATTACTATAATAATAATAATAATAATAATAATTACTATTATTATTATTATTATTTTATTATTATTTTTTTTTTTGTCTTTTTGAGACAGGGTCTTGCTATGCAGTTCAGGCTGGCCTTGAGCTCACTTTTGTAGCCCAGGCTGGTCTCGAACTCACACCGATCCTCCTGCCTCAGCCTCCCGAGTACTGGGATTACAGGCGTGCGCCACCATTATGGCCAGCTCAGCCTGCCCTGGGGGTAAGTCTGGCATGGCATGTGGTATCGGGGATCGAACCACTGTCCCTGCAGTTACCTAAGTTTGCCTAAGTAGGCGCTTTCGGCTGCTGAGCCATCTCGCTGGCCTGAGTTTGATTATTATAGATGCCTGGGCTGGCCTGATAGCTCAGTGGACTAAAGCTCTTGCTTTGGCAGAATGCAGTGAGCCCTGTGTGCTGTGCCTGCCCTGCCCCTAGGGTGGGCTGAGACATTGATTGAGACCGGGAGTGGTGGAGTATGCCTGTAATCCAAGCACTTTGGGAGGCTGAAAACAGGAGAATCACTAGAGTCTGATCTACTTAGTGAGACCCTGTAGACCCTGTATCCACTGTCCAAATGCAAAAAAAAAAAAAAAAAAAAAAAAAATTACTATAAATAACCTCACCTTAGTGGAATTATATAGTATTTGACCTCCTGTGACCCACTTGTTTCAATATCATGTCCTCAGCATTCATCTATGGTATAATGTAAGATAGTTTTCTTTTTTTAACATACTTTTAGTACAGAGATTACAGGGTCTCACTCACTACACAGATCGGACTCATAATGGTTCTCCTGTTTTCAGCCTCCTGAGAGCTGGGATTGCAGGTGCCTACAACCATGCCCTGTCTTGTTCACTGTCTCAGTATACTCTGGGAGTGGGCCAGTGCAGTATGCCAGGTCAAGCCCCCAGTCTGCATCTGCCTAAACAGGTTCTTTAATCTGCTGAGCTGTTTGGCCAGCCCTGAGAGTTTTCTTTTTAAAGCCTGTATAATATTGATACATAATATATATAACATGTACTATATAAGATATATTTGTATTGTGTAAATACATCATATTTTCTTTATTTGGGTTAATGGACATTGGATTTCTTCTACTTCTTGGCTGCAGTGAACATGAGTATGCAAATACTAGTTTAAGAAACTGCTTTGAGGGCCAGCAGGATGGTTCAGTAGTCTAAAATGCCTGTTTAGGCAAGCTTAGGCAGCCTTAGGGACTGAGGTTTGATCCCTGGCACCCCATGCTGCGCAAGCGCTCCCCCCCAGCAGGCTGAGCTGGCCATAATATTTATTATTATTATTATTATTATTATTATTATTATTATTATTATTATTATTATTTTGTGTGTGTGGGACCTGGGTTCAAACTCATGACCTTGCACTTGCCAGTCAGGCACTTGTACCACGGAGCTATCTCCCTAGCCCCTGGCCATAATATTTAAAAAGAAAAAGGAAACTACTTTGAACTCTTTTGGGTATGTACCCAGCATCAAATTATATCATAAGTCTATTGATTTTTTTTTTTAATATTATGGTCTGCTCAGCCTGCCCTGGCAGGGGAGGCTGGCGCAGAATGTGGTGCCAGGGTTTGAACCAAGGTCCCTGCGATTGCCTAAGCTTGCCTAAGCAGGTGCTTTAGACCACTGAGCCATCTTGCTGGCCCCTTTTGATGTTTTTGACCGTAACTGTGATGTTTGTCTAGTAGTGATTTTTTTTTTTTTTGACAGGACTTTGCTTTGAACTCACAACCTTGCACTTGCCATGAACTATCTCCCTGGCCCCTAGTAGTGGTTTTCTGTTTCCATTATTTCTATTTTTATTAACTGGAGTTCTGAAAGGGGGAGCTGTCATTTCTTTCCTCTTTACTTACTTTTCCAATTATTTGTCAACATAAACTCACTGATGCTTACCTTCCTGCATGAGTTATAATCCATTTTCAGATTAGTTATTTTCTTTAAATTTTTTTTTTTTTTAGAAGGGTCTACAGGGTGTTCAGGGTTGCACTACTAGATCAGATTCCTAATGATCTACCTGTTTACAGCCTCCCAAGAGCTGGGATTACAGGCATGTGCCACCACACCCAATCTCAATCAATGTCTCAGTGTGCCCCAGGGGCGGGGTCTGCACCACAGGCCTGGGGATCAAATCCCATCCACTGAGTTATTTGTCTTCATCAAATAAATTGTCCCAGTTTTGGCTCTTGGGAACTCCAAGTTCCTTTTTGCATGTCCCCATCATTTTTAAGTATGTCCTTATTTTTCAGCACCACAAGATGTTTCAGTTTCTTGTTGTATTTTCTTTTTCTTGCCGTAGATTCAGTCATTTCTCTAAGGTGATCTAGTGCCCTTTATTGGAAAGTGGTGTTTAGAAGTAAAGATGTCTGAACCTGTGTTGTTGTACTCATGGTTTTGAGCATTGCTTGATATAGGGGAAAGACCATAGTTTTAAATATGTTCTACTTTTTTTTTTTTTTTTTTGATGGGACCAGGGTTTGAACTCACAACGTTGTACTTGTCAGGCAGGCACTTGTGCCTTGGAGCTATCTCCCTAGCCCCCAACTTCTTGAACTTTGTTTGAGAGTTGGTGGCCTAATTTCTGGAGTGGAAAAAAACAAAACAAAACAAAAAAACAGTATCTGCTTTACAAGATTGCTGTGAGAGAACATAAGTAAAACAAAGAACATACCAGGCTTGTAGGGCATTCTTAGTGAGTTGTGACTGATACTTTGTTGCTATTTATGTCCCCGCTACTTGGGTGAGTTTTCACCTCTTTGTATAAAGTGAAACTTGAAAGAAAAAAGTTCTAATCATGTCGCAACCTCTCCCTTAATTTTAGTTTCCTCATCTGTGAAGTGAAAATTTTGGAAGGATGACTCTAAGCTCTCTTCCAGCTCGTGTTGTTATTCTAAGCTTAATTCTTAAGTTGCCTTTTCTCCAAACTAAACACTTCAATTCATTTTAACCTTTCCTCCAGGACCTTTTATTCATCCCTTTGATCATTCCTGTGGTTCTTTTTTGGACCTTCTCCAAGTTGTCCTGCTTTTGAACAGTAACAAAAAAAAAAAAAAAAAAAAAAAAATCTACCTAGTTTTTATTGAAGTACCAATACCATGCCCAGAATGGTTTTGAGCATTGGAACAGAAAATAAAAAGAATATAAAATGGAGGGCTGGGGAGATAGCTGAGGGGCACAAGTGCCTGCCTGGCAAGTGCAAGGTTCTGAGTTTGATCCCTGGTTGGGGGGGGGGGATTATATATATATATAATGGAGTAGGCCCTGGTCGAGCTTGTAGTTTTCATAGACTGTAACACAAACTCCCACCATGACATTTAAGAATTACATGAGTATTTGACTTATGTCACCCTCTGTTTCTCTTTTTAAGAAGCAAAAAAGTAAAGGTGGAATCTTATACATTCCTGCTAATGAGGGGCTATCTATAAGAATTTATCACTATAGTTGTCCAGAGTAGGTCTTTATATCTATATTATACATTGTAGTTTACACATCTCTTTCACATACACTGTTTTATTTGGTCCTCAAAATATTTATGAGACAGGTAGACTGAGTTTTAACCCAAGTCTCAATTTTGTGTTTGTTCTTTTTCTACTATACCATACTTCCTCACCTGCATCTAATTTTACCTACTTCTGTACCCTGCCCTTCCTTCCTTTCTTCCTTCTTATTTTGCTTGCTTGCTCTATGTTATGGCTGACTTAGCCTGCCCTGGGCATGGGGCTGCTGCAGCATGTGGTGCTGGAGATTGGACTGCAGTCCCTGAGATTGCCTACGCTTGCCTAAGCAGGTACTTTAGACCGCTGAGCTATCCCGCCGGCCCAGTATTTCTTTATTCTGTTGATGAATATTTGGATTGTTGCCATTTCAGAACTTGATGAAAAATACTGTTTTGTGTGTGTTGGTGAATATATCTGTACATTTTGTTGGAGAATATACTCTGGGGAAGCGAAGTGAGCTGAGTCTTACAGGGCAAAGTGAGCTGAGTCTTACAGGTTGTACATAAGTGCCACTTAAATAGATACTGCTAGCAGCCGGGCGTGGTGGCTCACGCCTGTAATGCCAGCACTTGGGAGGATGAGGCAGGAGGATTGGTGTGAGTTCGAGACCAGCCTGGGCTACAAAAGTGGGCGCAGGACCAGCCTCAACTGCATAGTGAGACCCTGTCTCAAAAAGACAAAAAAAAAAAAAAAAAAAAAAAAAATAGATACTGCTACATATTTTCCCAAAGTGACTTTTTATACTCTCACCAGCAGTGTATGAAAGTTTTATTGCTCTAAATGCTTGCTAACTTTGGGAGATTTTGTTTGTTTGTTTTTGTGGTGGCTGACAAAATATGATAATTGGTCTGTTTATTGTAGGACAACACTTTTCACATGATTATGACTCCTTTAGGGTGAAGATTCCATTTCTGTCCCTGAGCCTCACAAGAGCTGGCATATCCTGAGCATTTTTCACAAGTTGGGACAGTGAAGCCTAGATGTGTGATGTATGTATGGACAAGGACAGGAAGGAAATAATTAGAGGTAAAAGTTAAAGAAGTAGTAGCATTTGTTCATTCATCAAATATTTGAGTTTCCTGTATGTAACTGTACTTGGTTTTGGTAACATACCTAGTTTTTACCCTCATGTATCTTGACACTGATGATAAAAAATGAACAAATATATAAATACATAGGTAATTATATTATTCGAAGTACTTTAAAAGACACGAACAGGCTACTTCTGTGGTAGGGAATAATGGGGTTGAAAGAAACTTTTTAGATAAAGTAGTCAGAAAAGGCATTTTTGAAACAGTGATGGGCTGGGGAGATAGCTTAGTAGAATAAGTGCTTGCCTGGCAAGCGCAAGGGCCTGAGTTCAATCCCTGGTTCCACAAAAAAAAAAAAAGAATGATATTTGGGTATTTCAGGATTTCATTTTCTTTTGAAGAGTTATTTATCGCTGCCTTTTTAATTTAAACAAAGGAAAAATGTAAGTCTTTAAAGATTTAATCCTTTTTCAGTGGGGGACAAGAGTGAGTAACAAAATGTGTTATAGTTAAGTGTAAGTGTGGGAAAACTAGATTTTATCTTTGGTACAACATAGGTACTTCAGTAGTTTAGTGTGGTATCAAATATGAACGTCATGAACAGTGATAGGGCAGAAATAGCAAGTGATGTAGCATCCTTTGAAGGAATCCATTAATTACTTCTGGAGCTGTGGGAAAAAAGATCTTATATTCTCATGGACAAGAACGCAAGCTAAAGCACAGCCCATTCAACTGCTGTTGGTTGTGTTCTTTGAACCAGTTTCAGTGCTCCATGTCCTAGATAGATCATTACATTGACATATGTGATGGCATGAGAGGTGTTCTGTGTTTAGTTTATGTTTTACAAAGTATGCTCATTACTTATGAATTAAAGTGTAAGTGTCGGCCCGGCAGGATGGCTCAGTGGTCTAAAGCACCTGCTTAGGAAAGCTTATGGCCGCAGGGACGGTGGTTCAATCCCAGGCACTACATGCTGCACCAGCCCTGCCCTCAGGGCAGGCTGAGCTGGCCATAAAAAATAAAATAAAACAAAAATAAAAAAATAAGTTAAAAAAATAAAGTGTAAGTGTCCCTGGGGTTGACCAAAAGAATTTGCTTAACTTTCAGTACTCGTTTTGGAAAGAAACATAACTAGTTATGCCCTACAATTAGGAATTGTGTTTTTTCTTTATTAAAACCAAAGAGGAAAATCATTTTCATTCCATGTGTCCCCTCTGTTTTGAAATAAACCAGAATTCAAAGATTAACCTTCTTCCTCTACCCTCCCTACTGTTTTTACTATAAAGGTAATGGAACCTCCCTGGAAATTTAGAAACTAGAATTTTAAACTTGCCTATAATTAATTTCTTCTTTTCTCTTCCTGCCTACCTCCCTCAGTCTTTCTTTTCCCCTGCCTCTTCTTTCAATGTATCAGAGATTGAACCTAGGGTCTATGATAGGCAAGTGTTTTGTTAAGCTATATCCTCAGCCTGATACATATATCATACATATATACATACATACATACATACATATTAGACATTGAACCAAGAGCCTTTGCTTTGAGCTACATCCGTAGGGATGTAAAATTTTTAAAATTTGCATCAGGGTCTTACTAAGTTACTAAGTTGCCCGGGCTGGGTTTGAATTTGTGATCTCCCTGCCTCAGTCTCAGCTTCCGAGAGTGCTGGGATTATAGGAGTATACTGTCGTGTCTGCCTGCTATCTGTAATTGTGATATAATAAAATAACTCCTTCATTTCAGTGTGAGGCTTCCTTGGTTTACCCATGTACATTCATAGTTTTGCTCGTAATTTCTTCCATGTTTTAGATATTTTTTCATGTTAAAAGTTATAGTCTCGGGGGCTGGGGAGATAGCTCCGTGGCACAAGTGCCTGCCTGGCAAGGTCGTGAGTTTGAACCCCAGTCCCACCAAAAAAAATAAATAAATAATAAAATAAAATAAAAGTTACAGTCTCTAATGTGAACTATGGACTAAAATATTGATAATAGGGACAGATGTGCATTGTACTTAGGTGAGGATATGTCAGAATTCTGTATTTGCTGCTCAACTCTGCTGTAAACCTGAAACTGCTTTTAAAAAATTATCAAAAAATCTATTTAGGGGACAGGGAGATAGTTGAGGGGCACAAGTGCCTGGCTGGCAAGTGCAAGGTCCTGAGTTTGATCCCTGGTTCTGAAAAAAAAAAAAAAATTCTATTTAAAAAGCTGTCAGTGGCTGGGCTTGGTGGCACATGCCTGTAATCCCAGTACTTGGGAGGCTGAGGCAGGAGGGTCGGTGCGAGTTCGAGACCAGCCTGGGCTACCAAAGTGAGCTCAAGGCCAGCCTGAACTGCATAGCGAGACCCTGTCTCAAAAAGACCAAAAAGGGCCCGGCGGGATGGCTCAGTGGTCTAAAGCGCCTGCTTGGGAAAGCTTGGGCGGCTTCAGGGACCGCGGTTCGATCCCCAGGCACCACATGCTGCGCCAGCCCTGCCCTCGGGGTGGGCTGAGCCGGCCATAAAAATGAGTGAATAAACAAACAAAGGTTCTGAAACAAGAAAAAAAATAAATAAATAAAATTTTAAAAAAAAAGACCAAAAAATAAATAAATAAATAAATAAAAAAGCTGTCAGTAGTTATGTGATTTTCCATTAGATGATTGTAACCTTAATTAACCATCTCGTCAAACTTCTTGTAGTTTTTTTACTTTTGTTTTTTTGTTTTTTTGAAAAAAAAATTATTTATTTATTTTTTCTTGTTTCAGAACCTTTGTTTGTTTATTCACTCATTTTTATGGTCAGCTCAGCCCACCCCAAGGGCAGGGCTGGCGTAGCATGTGGTGCTGGGGATCGAACTTCGGTTCCTGAAGCCGCCCAAGCTTTCCCAAGTAGGCGCTTTAGACCACTGAGCCATCCCGCCGGGCCCAATTTTTACTTTTGTGATTAATGCCACAAAAAAGATACATGTAGCTTTCTCTTCAGGAAATTGCTTTCAAAATTGGGTGTTGTCCTTGATTAAGAGAAAAAAAAAAAATCCAGCCGGGTATGGTGGCATATGCCTGTAATTCCAGGCTGAGGCAGGAGGATGGCTGCAAGTCAAAGCTAGCCTGAGCTACACGTGAGTTCAAGGCCAGCCTGAACTGCATAGTGAAGCCCTGTCTGCAAAACAAACAACAAAAATGAACATAGAGTTGTGATGAAGATTAAAGAAGGAAATATGTAGCCAAACACGGTGGCACATGCCTGTAATCCCAGTGCTCTGGGAGGCTAGGGCAAGAGAATAACAAGTTTAAGCCAACCTAGGAAATTTAGTCTTAGTAAGACTCTGCCACAAATTTATTTTTATTTTTTCTTGTTTCAGAACTTTTGTTTGTTTATTTATTTATTTTTATGGCTGGCTCAGCCTGCCCTGAGGGCAGGGCTGGCGCAGCATGTGGTGCCAGGGATCAAACCGCGGTCCCTGCAGCCGCCCAAGCTTTCCTAAGCAGGTGCTTTAGACCACTGAGCCATCCTGCCGGGCCCCTCTGCCACAAATTTAAAAATGCAAAAAAGCCTAGGATGTAACTCAGTACAAAGGCTCTAGGTTCAATCCCCACTACTGCCATAAAGGAAGTAAATAGTGGCTTCTGTGTTGCCAGGTTGTTTTTTTGTTTTGTTTTGTTTTTGGTTGTTCTTATCTCTTTGGAGATACGGTCCAGCAATGCAGTTCAAGCTGGCCTTCAATTCACTGTGTAGCCTACACTGGCCTCAAACGCATGATGATCCTTTGGCCTCAGGCTCCTGACTGCTGGGCTTGCAGGTTTGTGCCCCTGTGCCCAGCACCAGGTTGTTCTTAAATGCAGTGTTATGCTCTGAGTAATGATGTTGATAATAGTGGTAGTGATCATGGGAACTTACACAGTTGTTGAATACCTGCTTTGTGAGAGGCCCTTTACCTAGTTGTCTCCTTTAATCCTCACTATAGTTGAGGTTCAGTAAGTTGCTCATCACTCCAAGCTGTAGATGACAGAAGCAGATTTTTTCCCCCTATATAATGTAGTCCTGCCAGTATTTAAATAGATATTATAGGGGCTGTGGATATAGCTCACTAGAATAAGTGCTTGCCTGGCAAATGCAAGGACCTGAGTTCAATCTGCGGCTCTGCAAAAAAAAAAAAAAAAAAAAAAAAAAAATTAAATTAAATTAAATTAAAAAAAATAGATATCATAATTCTGTTTTCTAGGTTTGACTCAGATTTAGATCTGTTTTTTGAGGATGGAATCCTTTTATTTTTCAGATATTTAATATATTTATTGGGTCTGGTAGGATGGCTCAGTGGTCTAAAGTACCTGCTTAGGAAAGCTTAGGCGGCTTCAGGGACTGTGGTTCGATCCCCGGCACCACATGCTGCACCAGCCCTGCCCTGAGAGCAGGCTGAGCCGGCCATAAAAATAAATAAACAAAAGTTCTGAAACAAGAAAAAAAAAATCTGTATATATTTATTGAGTGCTAATTATGTTGTAGACACTGTTCAAGGTACTGATCCTGGATCCTTTTTGATAATCAAATTACCAAGAACTGGGCTAAGCAAGGTTGGATAGGCCCTGGAGTCTTCACTTTGTAGATGCTCTGCTCAGATTAGCCCTCAAGTGAATATTTATTGTTGGTTACATTTTCTTTTTTTTTTTTAAATCCCCTAGTGGCTCCAGATGAGCCAGGCCCTAAGCTGTGGTAGGTCAGAAGAGATTGCTGGAGTACACACACAGCAGAAGAGGAAATATCACATCACAACTAAGGTAAGAATTATTAAAACTTTCTGTTTATGAAGTGCTTTCTGATCGATGCTCTTATTTGATTCCAAACAAAAGTGTTAGCTAAAGAAGGCATAGATTTTAAGCAGATGTAGAAGGTCAGAGAGTCTGAAAGTGTCTTGTCCAGGGGCCCAAAGAATGATAAGTGGCAGGCCAACGGTGTATGTGAGCCAAAGGCTTCAGAGCTTAGGTCACGTGTTTCATTCAGTGTACTTGTTTTTGGAAAGCACGTTAGAGAAATAAGTCTGTTAATTTTGTGTAAGTTAAAAATAAAGATGGGAAACCCAAAATATAAATCAAGGGTAAAATAAAAGGTAGTAGGGGAAAATAGAGGGAATGGGGGGCTCGCAAGATAGCTCAGCCACCTAAAGCACCTGCTTAGGCAAACTTAAGACAAGCTTAGGCAACCACAGGGACCAAGTTTTGATCCCTGGCACCACATGCTGTGCCAACCCCAACCCCAGGGCAGGCTGAGCTGGCCATAACATAAAAATAAATAAATAAATAAATAAAGTTTAAGAACTTATCCCAAGGGCCGGCGAGATAGCTCAGTGGTCTAAAGAACCTGCTTAGGCAAGCTTAGGCAACTGCAGGACTGCGGTTTGATCCCCTGCACCACATGCTGTGCCAGCCCCACTCCCTGGGCAGGCTGAGCTGGCCATAACATAAATATGTAAATAAACCAAGTTAAAAAAAAAAAAAAAAAGGAACTTATCCCAAGTTGAGGCTGGGAAGGTAGCTCAGTAGAATAAGCTGGTCCTGCAAAACAAACAAACAAACAAAACAAAACAAAACAACAACAAGAACTTATCCCAAGTCATGTTGGGAGAGCATTAAAAAAAGGAGGGGATGGGAAAAGGGGAGGGTAGAGGGAAAACTATAGCCAGAAGGGGTGGGAGTGGAAGGGAAAGTAAGAATTAAAATGTGTTGTACATATACCATCTCCTCAAGGTGAATATAATCATTATGCCTGCCTAATTTACTAAAAAAATAAAGTTGACTCGGTTTTACAGCTTAAATATTCTTTTAGAGAAATTTAGCATTCACATGGGTTTTCTTTAGCTTGTTTTTAAACTATAAGAACTACTATATATTTATTTATCATTAATAAAATTTGTTGTACTGAAGAATATAAGAGTTTAAATATGTTTGTTCTGTGTTTGCTTTTGTTGATTGTAGTTTTGGATAACCTTTGTCTGCTTTCAGATAATGCTTTTCTTTCCTTTTCCTTTTTCCACACATAAACAACATTCCTCTTAGGGTTATTCTTTGGGAAGCAAGGATCAAGATATCCTTTTATTTTGTGATTTGTTTGTTTTGTTTTACTTTGTATTGTTTGCCATACTACAAATCAAATCCAAGCGTGTTCTGCCACTGAGCTATGTTCCCAGCCTTTTTATTTGTTTTGTCTAACATAGGGTCTTTCTGTATAGTCCAGGATGACCTTGAACTCATGGCAATCCTACTTCAGCTTCCCAAGTTCTGGCATGGGCACATGCTAGCATGCTGCCCAGCCCCAGCTTTAAGATTTTTTTTTTTTTTTATATTAAATAGTCTTACTAAGTTGTCCAGTTTCTGATGGATGTTCTTGAAGTTGTAATCTTCCTACCTTAGCCTATGAAGTAGCAGGAATTATAGGCATGTGGCATCATACCCAGCAGAATTCCCTTTAAGAGTATTCTTTTCTTTCTCTCCCCCACTATCCCCCTCCCCCCCTTTTGGGACATGGTTCCACTATGCAGTTCAGGCTGGCCTTGAATTCACTTTGTAGCCTGCGCTGCTGGTCTTGAACTTTCAGCTTCCAAAGTGCTGCGAAAACAGGTGTGCACCACCACACCCAGCAAGAGTACTCTAGTAGCACTTTTATTTTGATACTCCAAATACATGATTTTAGCCAGGCATGATGTCACACTCCTATAATCCTAGCACTTGGGAGGCTGAGGTAGGAGGATCAATGTGAGCTTAAGAACAGTCTGGATTACAAAAGTGAGCTCAAGGTCAGCCTGAACTGCATAGTGAGAGGCTGTCTCAGAAAGACAAAAATAAAAACAAATATATGTTTTCATAAACATTGGTTCATAAGTGCTTGGTTACTAAAGTGGTATATCTTGCTCTGTAATTTGGGGATATCTATTAGGTACCATTCCAAATATATTTGCATTTAGTGATACAATGTATAATAAACTGAAAATTAAAAATTCTAGGAAATAAAAAACTAAACAATATAAATACATATAGGAATAAAAACATTCCTATAAAAATTTTGCAATTAATTTTGGTTTACTTTTTGGCTAAATAGCTTCGAGCCACCAAAGGTTCTCCACAGCCAGTTGAGGAAAAGGTCAGTGCCTTCACGAAGATCATAGAAGCTATGGGATTCACAGGACCTCTGAAATACAGTAAATGGGTAAGGTCTTTCAAGGTTTTAGTTTTCCTTTTGGTTCTTTTTTTTTTTTTTTTTTTGTCTTTTTGAGATGGTTTTGCTCTGCAGTTCAGGCTGGCCTTGAGTTCATTTTCGTAGCCCAGGCTGATTTCAAACTTGCACTGATCCTCCTGCCTCAGCCTCCCAAGTGCTGGGATTACAGGCAGCCACCACCATGCCTGGCTTCCTTTTTATTCTTGTCCATTGTATTTCTCACAGATTTTTTTTTTTCTTTTCCCATTAGTGAGGATCAAATCTGGGACTCTGCACTGAGCTGCATCCCTAACCCTTTATATGTTTTGACACAGGGTCTGTCTACTTTGCCCACAGAGGATTAGAACATGAAATTGTCTTGTCTCAGCCTAAGTGCTAGAATTACAGTCATGTACCAGCATACCTGGCTTGCATCATAGTTTATTTTAAAGTTCTTTTCTTTTATGAAATTCATACATTATTTTGAGAATTTTTTCAAAATGTACTCCTTCATCCCCCAATTCCAAATTAGATTGATTGATTGATTGATTTTTGTTGATACTAGGAATTGAACTCAGAACCTTGCATTTGTCAGGCAAACACTTATTCTACTGAAATATATCCCCAGTCCCAAGTTAGATTTATTATGCAGCTTGTAGAACTGCAATACCTTCTTGTCCTGATTTGTAAGTACCTTGCAGTGACAGTTTATAAGACAGGACTCCTCAGGCCCTTGATATATGATTTACCATATAGATGAGTTCTAAGGGATTAGAGGGATGAAATGTTCTTATGAGCAGTATTCTTTAGGGAGCATTGTTCTCTGATGATCCATTTCATTAGTGATATATATATTTTTTTCTTCCTGAGACAGAGTCTGGTTGTGCAGCTAGGGCTAACCTTAAACTCACTATGTTGTGTAGGCTGGCTTTAAACTCATAGCAATCCTCTTGCTTCACCCTCTCCTGAGTGCTGGATTTACAAGTGTGCACCATTCTGCCCAACTCATTCATGATTTTCAGGAGGTCATTGTTGTGCCTGTACTTACAAATAAGTAGCTTTATTAAATTTTTTTTTTTTTTTTTGGTGGGACTGGGGTTAGAACTCACGACCTTGCACTTGCCAGGCAAGCACTTGTGGCACAGAGCTATCTCTCTGGCCCTGCTTTATTAAAATTGATCCTGTGGCTTACTATAACTTTATTATAGAGAGATATTTACCAGTATCACTTCTGGTCACCTCTTGGCCTAGCA
This sequence comes from Myocastor coypus, assembly GCA_004027025.1. Taxonomy (NCBI): domain Eukaryota; kingdom Metazoa; phylum Chordata; class Mammalia; order Rodentia; family Myocastoridae; genus Myocastor; species Myocastor coypus. The sequence continues at coordinate 53,789 of PVJA010009984.1, forward strand.
CATACCTGTTAATATAGTAGTTCCTGGGGAATGAATATCCTCTTGGCATCAGGTTCATATTACTGTTAGCCTTTTATTTATTTATTTTATTTTATTTTTTTTTGTGGGACCAGGGTTCAAACTCACGACCTTGCACTTGCCCAGCAGGCACTTGTGCCTCGGAGCTATCTCCCCAGCCCCTGGACATGGAGTTTTTTTTTTTTTTTTTTTTTTTTGCGGGACCGGGGTTCAAACTCACGACCTTGCACTTGCCAGGCAGGCACTTGTGCCTTGGAGCTATCTCCCCAGCCCACTGTTAACCTTTTAAAATAATACCTCTAATGAATTAAAGTAATAAAGCAGCAGAAGTTCAGTTCTCCCCAGTCTATCACATGTTACTACCATTTCTTATTGTTATAGTTGAGCACCTTTTATGCTATTTTGAGCTACTAGCATGTTGGATAAACTTAATTATTTATGTTATATGTCAAAGCAAACCAACACAAAGCAGTGGGGAAGACTTTTCCAGAAAATGCCGTAATTTTGCTCAAAACAACAAAGTTATGCCAGTTATACTATTTTAGCAAATTCGATTTAAATTAGAATTTCAGGTTAATGCAGGTTGTAATTTCGGCTTCTTTTTTGTGATGGCTCCTCTTGCTGATAGGTCTCACTGCATCATTGCAGCAAATACACTATAGACTACTGTGTGTAATCTTTCTTTTACTTGATTTATGAAAAGGCAGTAGATTCCATAAGCTCGCTCGCTTGCTTCTTTCTTTCTTTCTTTCTTTCTTTCTTTCTTTCTTTCTTTCTTTCTTTCTTTCTTTCTTTCTTTCTTTCTTTCTTTCTCTGTATTTAGGACAGGGTCTACAAGGTTCTTACTATGTAGATCGGATTCACAGTGATTCTCCTGTTTTCAGCCTCCCAAATATTGGGATTACAGGTGGGTGCCACCATGCCCAGTCTCAGTGGCTATCTTAGCATGCCTTATGGGCAGGGCTGGCAGGGCAGGCTGGGCATTGAACCTCAGCTGCTGCACTCTGCCTAAGCAGGCGCTTTAGTCCCATATTTCTTTTCTTTTTTTCTGAGACAAAGTCTTGTTATGTAATTTATTTTATTTTATTTTTAAAATGTATTTAGTACATGGTCTACAGGTTCTCACTATACGGATAGGACTCATGGTGATTCTCTTGTTTTCAGCCTGCCAAGTGCTGGGATTACAGGTACATGCCACCATGCCCAGTCTCAATCACTGTTTCAGTGCACCTTGGTGCAGAGCCAGCACTGCACGCCAGGGCTTGAACCCAGATTACTACATTTGCCTAAGCGGGTGCTTTACTCTACTGAGTTATCTGGCCGGCCCTCTTCTACATAGTTTAGACTGTCCTTCAACTCACAGGGATCCTACTGCTTCATCATCCTGAGTGTTGCAGTTACAGGTGTGCACCCCTGTACCCAGCTAAGCATTTTATTTTCAAAGAGTTTTAAAATATATATAGAACTCAATAATGATATTCTTTTTTTTGAGGTATTGGGGATTGAATTCAGGACCCTGCACTTGTCAGGCAAGTACTTATTCTACTGAGCTATCTCCCCAGCCCCAATAATGATATTCTTTTTTTTTTTTTTTTGTCTTTTTGAGACAGGGTCTCACTATGCAGTTCAGGCTGGCCTTGAGCTCACTTTTGTAGCCCAGGCTGGTCTTGAACTCACACTGATCCTCCTGCCTCAGCCTCCCAAGTGCTGGGATTACAGGCGTGCGCCACCACGCCCAGCAATAATGATATTCTTTATTTTTTTTTTGTCTTTTTGAGACAGGGTCTACCTATGCAGTTGAGGCTGGCCTTGAGCTCACTTTTGTAGCCCAGGCTGGTCTCAAACTCACACTAATCCTCCTGCCTCAGCCTCCTGAGTGCTGGGATTACAGGTGTGCGCCACCACGCCCGGCTTGATATTCTTGAGAGCCTAAAGTTATGTAGCGCCTTCTAAATCATCAAGGAAATATTATTTATGTTCAATAAATTTTTATTTTTATTTTATTATGTTTTAAAGAATTTTTTTTTTTTTTTCTTGTTTCAGAACCTTTGTTTGTTTATTCACTCATTTTTATGGCTGGCTCAGCCTGCCCCCAGGGCTGGCGCAGCATGTGGTGCCGGGGATGGAACTGCGGTCCCTGAAGCCGCCCAAGCTTTCCCAAGCAGGCGCTTTAGACCACTGAGCCATCCTGCTGGGCCCTCAATAAATTTTTATTTTTTGTCTTAATTCTTTGATAAATGATAAGATGTTAATATATTTGGTAATGCGATTAATGACTATCTTTCCTCTATATTAAAATGATGGACTTTTTTTTGTTTTTAATGTTATGGCTGGCTCAGCCTGCCCTGGGTGTGGGGGCTTGTGCAGCATGTGGTGCTGGGGATCGAACAGCAGTCTCTGTGGTTGCCTAAGCTTGCCTAAGCAGGCGCTTTAGACCGCTGAGCCCTCTTACCAGCCCAAGAAATGATTGACATTTCGATTTAAAATTTTAAAATGTGTTTTGTTGAACAATAGAAATTAGGGCTGGCCAGACATTTCAGTGGACTAAAGTGCTTGCTTAGGCAGACAGCAGGAACTGGGGTTCTTGGTGTGCTATGCCAGCCCTGACCCCAAGGCACGCTAAGGGATTGAGACTGGGCATGGTGGTGCATGTCTGTATCCAGGAAGGCTGAAAACAGGAGAATCACTATGAGACCCATCTGTGTAGTGAGACCCTATTGACCCTGTACTAAATACATAAAATTTACAAAGAAAAATATAATTTAAAAGAAGGAAATGGGGCCTGGCAGGATGGCTCAGTGGTCTAAAGCGCCTGCTTAGGAAAGCTTGGGCGGCTGCAGGGACTGCGGTTCAGTCCCTGGCACCACATGCTGTGCCAGCCCTGCCCTCAGGGCAGGCTGAGCCGGCCATAAAAATAAATAAATAAACAAACAAAAGTTCTGAAACAAGAAAAAAAAAAAGGAGGAAGTGAAAGCAGAAAGAAAAAAGAAATATTCTTTTATTAATTTCTTGGCGATGGGGCTCTAGTTGGTTGCTACCATATGTTTTATCTTTTTAAAAATAATTTCAGAGGAAAAATTGGCTACCCCTTGGAAGATTACTAAACTGTCACTTTTAGCTTAGGTTAGCCTCTGATTTTTCTTGGTTCCCTTTGTGATATCAACTAAATCCCAAATATTTGCATTTAAAAAAATCTTGTGTGTAGCACTATTTACTTTCTTTCTTTCTTTCTTTTTTTTATTTATTTATTTATTCTTGTTTCAGAACCTTTGTTTGTTTATTCACTCATTTTCACGGCCGGCTCAGCCCACCCCGAGGGCAGGGCTGGCGCAGCATGTGGTGCCGGGGATCGAACCGCGGTCCCTGAAGCCGCCCAAGCTTTCCCAAGCAGGGGCTTTAGGCCACTGAGCCATCCCACCGGGCCCACTATTTACTTTCTGTAATTTCATTTTTAAATATCAAAATACATGATTCTAGTATACTTTTTGTTTTTTGTATTATGGCAGGCTCAGCCTGAGCTGGGGGTGGGGCTTTTAACATGTTGAAGCCTATGTCTAGACACTTCTATTGGCTTGCTTTGGCAAAATTCTTTTGTGTTTTCTTTTTTTTAATTAAACTTATTTTCGTTCGTTTGTTCGTTTGTTATGTTATAGTTGGCTTAGCCTGCTCTGAGGGTGGGGCTGGTGCAGCATATGGTGCCAGGGATCAAACTGTGGTTTCTGTGGTTGCCTAAGCTTGCCTAAGCAGGCACTTTAGACCACTGAGCTATCTCACCAGCCCCAGGGAAAGCAAGCTCCTGTCCAAGAGAGGAACAGGAGGGGGGTCCTGAGTGGGTTGTTCTCCTGTGTTTTCAACATGTATTTGATTAGGGAGTAAAAAGCCTCTTTGTATGTCCATATAAATAGTATCAGCTGTCTTTTCCCTATATTTTTCCTTAATATTTTTCTTTTTTCTTTTTCTTTAATGTTTTCATATATAGTTTCCCCCAGCCCTCCCCCCTTTTTTTTTCAGGATCTTACTTAGGATTTTCAGTGTAGCTTTTCCTTACCTATATGGTCTCTTAAAATAATTATATTTTTAAAAAGTATATTTTTCCCATTATATTTATTTTTATTTGCTGGGTTTTTTTGAGACAGATATTGTTATAAAGTTAAATCTGGCCCTGAACTCATGATGCTCATACTGGCCTTGAACTGATGGTGATCCTCCTGACTTAGCCTCCTGAGGATTACAGCTGTGTGCTGCTGCTGCTCCTCCTCCTCCTCCTCCTCCTCTTCTTCTTTCTTCTCTCTTCCTCCTCCTCCTCCTTTTTAAATTTTTTAAAAGAGATTTTTGTTGTTGTTGTTGTTATTTTGTCTTTTTGAGACAGGGTCTCGCTGTGCAGTTCAGGCAGGCCTTGAGCTCACTTTTGTAGCCCAGGCTGGTCTTGAACTCACACTGATCCTCCTGCCTCAGCCTTCCAAGTGCTGGGATTGCAGGAGTGCGCCACCATGCCCGCCTCTGTGCCACCATTCTTGGCTGTTTTTCATTATTTTTGTGTGACATTATGTGTAAGAGGGCAGTGCTCATCAGACTTAGCTACATGCTGTAAATAGTTTCTGCTTTAGTATTAAGCAAAAAATTTATCTTGCTTTGAAGGACACCATCAACCTGGAATGTATTCAGAGGTAGGTAGTGAACCTTGTAAAAGCTTCAAGAATTGTTTTGAATGAATAATAGTTCCAGGAAATAAGAATGATTGACCTGGGAGACACAGTGACTCTTCACAGAATTTCTTTCTTTCTTTCTTTTTTTTTACTAACAGCCAACAACGTTAATTTTATTTGCATTTATTTTACAATTAATTTATTGCCGTGCCATAAGTTTTTGTTTCTTCAGTTTCTTCTGGGATATCTTTTTCTTCTGTGCAACCTCCTCCTCTGGCTTAGGAACAATTTGTTCCTTTTCAGTAAGGATCATCTCAATATGGCAGAGGGAGCTCATGTATGGGTTAATCCGACCATGAGCTCTGTAAGTACGGCGGCGCATCTTGGGTGCTTTGTTCACCTGGATATGTTCAATAACCAGAGGATCTACTCTAAACCCTTAAGTTCAGCATTACTCTCTGCATTTTTGAGCATGTGCAGCAAAAATTCAGCACTCTTTTTGG
>PVJA010009985.1:0-40000 GCA_004027025.1 Myocastor coypus
CTTGTTTTATATAGTTGGGTAGTTGGATGCACTGGCATTTGTTGGATATATATTTACAGTTATTATCCCTTCCTTTGGGATTATTCCCTTGACAAGTATGTAGTGACCTTCTTTGTCTCTCTTGTATAGAAAAGATATCCCTGTATTTTCTGGGTTCCTGTCACATGGAGTATTTTTTCCATCTTTTGACTTTTAATATATGTGCTGCAAAAGTGAGCAAAATCGCTTGACTTTCAGCTTACGAATTTCTTTTGAGTTACATATGTCTCTTGTATGCATCGTATTGATGGATCTGCTTTACTTCCTTTCTTGCCTCCCTCCCTCCCTCTCTCTTTATATCCTTCTTTTCCCCTTTCCTTCCTTCTTTTCTCTCTTTGAAACAGTTCCACTATGTAGTTTGGGCTGGCCTTGAACTCACAGTGATCCTCCTTTCTCAGCTTCCTGAGTACTGTGATTACAGGTATGCATCCTCATGCCTAGCTTTTTAGCACTTGTTTCTTGATACATTTGCCATTGTGTTTCTTTTTGATTGGTGCACTGAAATAAATCATTGACATTAATGGTTATAACTGATATGTATTTACCTATCCTTGCCCTATAATTTCCCTGTTGTTAGCGCCCTTTTTTCTCCTCTGTTTAATTGCTTGCTTTGCCAGGTGGATTCACTCTATCAGTCTGCATAGAATTGTAGTTTTCCTTATCTCTTACTAGAATAATATTCAGAACATTTTTGAGGGCTGGTCTGTTGTTCTTTGTCATGGAAGTACTTACTTCTTCATCAATTTTGAAAGATGGCTTGCAATGGTACATCAGTGTTGATTGGAGATTATTTTCTTGTAGGACTTGAAATATTGCACTCCAAGCTCTTTTTACTTGAAGATTTTGTTGCCCCTTTGGTTGATTTTGCTGCCCCTTTGGTTGAAGTCTGCTGTGCTTCTGATGGGCTTTCTTTTATAGGTGATTTGTTTCTTTTGTCTAACAGCCTTTAATATTCTGTTCTTGTGCTGAATTTCTGGGATCTTGAATATTATATGTGTTGGTATACATTTTTTTGATCATGGCTAATTGGAGTTTTATATGCCTCACTAACTTTATGGCTGGCTCGGCCTGCCCTGTGGGTGGGGCTGGCACAGCATGTGGTACTGGGGATCAAACTGTGGTCCCTGCAGTTGCCTAACCTAAGTAGATGCTTTAAACCACTGAGCCATCTTGCTCTCTCTTGAACAGATTTTTTATGTCATTTACACTATCTCCTGCTTTTTTATTTACTCTAAACTTTTTTGTTTTGTTTATATTGTCTAACAACTGTTGAATTGATTTTTTAATAGTTCTTTGCTATTTTTAAGAAATCTTTCTTTTCATGGTCAATAACTGCAATCCTGTCTTCTAGATCTGATATTCTGTCTCCATGTTGGCTCATTCTGCTGCATACACTTTCAATGGAATGTTTTAAAATTCATTTATTTTAGGGCCCAGCGGGACGGCTCAGTGGTCTAAAGCGCCTGCTTGGGAATTGGGCGGCTTCAGAGACTGTGGTTCGATCCCCGGCACCGCATGCTGCGCCAGCCCTGTCCTCGGGGCAGGCTGAGCTGGCCATAAAAGTGAGTGAATAAACAAACAAAGGTTCTGAAACAAGAAAAAATAAATAAATAATTTATAAAAAAATAAAATAAAATAAAATAAAATAAAATTCATTTATTTTATATAGGGTCTCACTATGTGGTTCAGACTCACAGTGATCCTCCTGTGTCAACCTCCTCCATTCTGAGATTACAGGTGTGCTCCACAATGCCTGGTTCCAGGCTAACACATAACACCCAGGGTTCCAGGGCACAGCATGCAGTACTAGGGATTGAACTCAGGTCCTTGTACTTGCCAAGCAGGCACTTAGAGTGCCAATTTATTTCCCCAGCCCCCTCAATGGAATTTTTAATCTCCTGGGTATCTATTGAATCTGTTTCATGAATTCCATTTCTTTCCTGTGTGTAGCATTTATGATTTCTATCATCTTTAAGCTCCTCTATTTTTAAAATATTTATCTGCTCTAGTCACTAATTACATCCTTTACAACAGCCATCATCTCAGTAGTTATCTGAGAAATCATTCTGACTTGATTTTTTTCTAGAAACCTGTTCATCTGCATTGCTACTTCTGTTGCTGTCACTTCAGAGGGTCCAAGTGGGTGGCTTTTGAATTGTTCCACCTCATTGCCCTTTGGTTTTCCTGTGGTGAGCTGGAAGTCTAGGTTTGCATCTTAAGTACCATCTCATTTTCCATTTTTTTAGTTTAATTCCTGGGTTGATGTGTTTAAATTGCTTATGGAAGATAGCTTTATTGCTAGTATTGAAATAGGAAATGCTTTACTTCAGAAATGTCTTGCAGGTACAGCTGGCCTTTCAGTTTGAATTTGGTGCAAGATATTACCTCTTCAATTTATTGAGGATGAGAAGTTGCTGCTTACTTGATCCAGCCTCTGGTGACTATCCTATGTTTATGACCCTTAGGCAATTTCAGTTTTGTTATACCAGGAAGAACAACTAATCAGAATAGCCATGTCACCTTAGCTAAGTACTATAATCAGAAATAGCAATAGCAGGGCTCGGCAGGATGGCTCAGTGGTCTAAAGCGCCTGCTTAGGAAAGTTTGGGCGGCTGCAGAAACTGCGGTTGGATCCCTGGCACCACATGCTGCGCCAGCCCTGCCCTCAGGGCAGGCTGAGCCGGCCATAAAAATAAATAAACAAACAAAAGTTCTGAAACAAGAAAAAAAAAAAAAATAAAAACTTTAAAAATTCTAAAAAAAAAAAAAAAAAAAAAAAAAAAAAAAAAAAAAAAAAAAAAAAAAAAAAAAAAAAACTTTAAAAAATCTAAAAAAAAAAAAAAAAAAAGAGAAGAAATAGCAATAGCATCAAACGCCTAGAAAATGACAAATTATAGCAACTATTAATTTTCTATATTTAACCTTATGAGCTATATTTCTGTTATATAACAAAATCTAAAAGAATTAAGAAAATTGTATACAGTAAATATGCCCTCAATATGGCAATTTTACACTTAGAGGAGAAAATTAAAAATGGGTTAGGGAGAAAATAGAGAACAGAAGAAGGAGAAGAGATTAGAAACAAGACTGAAGGACAAAGAAAGATTATGTGAACTTTGTTAAACTGATGGAGACAGGAGGGAAAGAAAAAAGAGATAAAAAGAATAGAAAGCAACGAAAAAACTAGAAACAATGTCCACACTCATATAAAAATAAGAATAACAATAAAGAAAAAAGAAAACAATACAAAACAAAAAAAGAAAAAAAAGATACACTTGAGGACCTGTCTCTGTTGTCATTAGTAGACAGACTGGGCATACTGAGCCCAGATCCATATTGATTAATCCCAGCAAATCAGTTATAGGTTTGCAGTGGGCTAGTGTATAATACCAGCAAGGCTGCACTTCTAGCACCACTGAAGTTCAGGGTGTTCCTGGCTGTGAGACTGGTATCCAATTTGTTCAGCCTGCAACACTCAGTGTGACTCCTGGTGGCTTGATCTCGGCTCCTTGACTACCTGCTGACTTAAATTCAGCCCTGCCTCATCCTAACACTGAGAATCATTCGATGGAGCCAGCCTGCAGCTGCTGTGAGTTCTGAGCTCAGTTCACCTCTTTCTAATATAGTTACCAACAAATTGCCCTCTCCTGAGGGCCTGAGGACCCTCTCCTGGTAACTCACCAGTCACTGTAATCCACTGCTAATTCCACTGGTGCATTTCTCTATGGAGGCCTCTGGAGTCACAAGTAGTCGCCATGCATGTGCAGATTTAAACCATCCCTTCTATGTAGTGAGTACAGCCTTAGAGAAAAAAGTCCTACTTGACACCTCCTTCTCTGCAAGGAGGTCTCTCTCTCTTTGCTCTCCCTGTGAGTTTCAATTCTCACTTTAGGGCTGGGGAGATATCTCCGTGGCACAAGTGCCTGCCTGGCAAGTGCAAAGTTGTGAGTTACAATCCCAGTCCCACAAAAAAAGAAAAAAAGACCTTTCAATTCTCATTTTAGACCATCGTACAGTCCCAGGGATCCACTTCCTTCCATCTCTTCCTTTCGTTACTATTTTCCAGTTTCTGAACACCAACTCTCAGAAAGGCTATTTTCTTTCTGTTCACTACAGTACCATCTCTACAGTGGGTTTTTGAAAACTAAAAAATGGTTGTTTCTGCTATGTATTACTTAATTGGAACAAAATACATGATAACTACAACATGGAGAGATTTAATTTATCTCATGGTTTTCTGAGATTGAGATCATAATCAGTTGCCTCCAAAACAAGAACATCATGGTCAGATAGCTTGGCAGAGCAAAACTGCTTAGTTCATGGTGGCTGAGAAGCAGAGCAGAGAAACAGTGCCAGAGAAGAATAGAGGAGCAGTGTAATGCCCAATGTCCTGCTTCCATGTCCTGCCCCGGCACATCCAACAGCATGGTCTCCTATTCTATTAGGCATTTTTTAATCCAAAGAAATGGACAAATCAGAATTAATAGCCACAATCCACTCCTTGTGAACTTCATATCCAAACATATATCATTAAATTGTACTTAAATTCCAAATAAAGATAACACCAAGTTAATAGTCTTCCTAACATAACATAACCAGAAGCACAGTAATTCCTTCTACAACATCTCCATAGTTCCAACATTTTTCAAAAATTCAAGTTTCTTCTGAGACGCAAGGCAAATGGTTAAGTGTGAACTTTTGTGAAAAAAGAAACTCACAAATTTTATAAAATCAAAGTACTATAGTACCTGTTAAAAGTTCCCATTTCAAAAAGGAGGAATAGGGAATAGAAAAGTATTGGACCAAAGCAAGACTAAGGGCAATATCAAGAGCTATAGCTCCACATCTATTATCCAGGTTGCATGGGGGTAAACTGAGCTCCAAAGGGATTGGAAAGCCCCACCTCTCGTCCTGTATTTTTTTTCCAATACCAGAGATTGAACTCAGGACCCTGTGTTTGCCAGGCAAGTGATTATTCTACTGAGCTATCTCCTTGGCCCCTATGGTCTTGTCCCCTCTCTTGGACTGGCTCCACAGTCCAGCTTTCCTTAGCAGACATTCTATATTCCTGGCATCTCTAACTTCCTAAAGTCCTTACTGTAGCTTCAGCTTTATTCTCACAGCTTTGTGTACTGCCCTCTCAGTAACTCCTTACCTGGCCTAGGCCTTCTGAAATCAAAAAGGAAACTTCTTTGAACCTACAATTCTTACATCCTGTATGCCAGTAAAAAGAGCATCATGTGAGTGATACCAAGGTCTTCTGTTAGAAAAACAGTAGCCAGGCCTCTGCGTGCTTGGTTGGCTGAGCACAGTAAAATGAGTCTTTGTTCTCAACGTGTGTATTTTCTTTGTAATGCACTAGTCTCTTTCATAGCCATACATCCTTTGGTTCCAATTTTAAATGTCACTTCCCTCTAGACCAAAAGTTATGTTTTTTAATTTTTTGTTTTCTGTTTTTTGGTCCCTGGTTCTTGCTGTAAATCTGGCTAAAAATCAGCCAGCAGTAACTGTGTCACAGCCTGAATTCTGGGCTGCTACAAAATTTCATCTGCCGGATCAGTCAGTCTATTACCCTTAATCTTAAATTCTCAAGCAAAAATCTCAGAGCATGAGCAAAATACAATTTATACCACAATATAACATACATGACCTCTAGTTCAACAGTCAGTGGTGTACTCTTTCCCATCTAAAACCTTCTGTGAATGATTTTAGATGGAAAAGACTACATTTCTACCAGTAGCCTTGTCCCTGATTTTCAACCAAAATCACTCACTGGGCTCTGTTTATATCATTCAAGCAATTCTCTAATCCACGTCTCTAAAGCATTCCAAAATTATTTTATAAACCAACTCTGAAGGCTTATAGTCCAGATGATCTGATACAATCACAGCAGTGATCCCACTTCTTTGGTATCAATTTTCTGTATTAGCTATTTTTCTATCACTAGGACAAAGTACCTAGTAGCCACCACATAAAGGAAAACAGGCTCAATTCGGTTCATGATTCTGGGAAATTCAGTTCATGGTCAGCTGGCTCCAATGAAGGAACGTCATATTAGAAGGGCATGCTACAGCAAAGCTGCTTACAGTGGCTGTGAACATCGTCAACATGGCTGAGGAGAAAAGCAGAGGAACAGTACCAGATAAGAGTGAGTTAGAACCACATGTAGTATTCAAGGTCACAGAACCATGTCCTACCCAGACACACCCAGAATTATGCTTCACAAATCCACTAGGTATTTCTTAGTCTAATTAATGTGATAAATAGGAGTAAGGGTCACCCTCCATACTTCTTTTTTAGTGAAAGTCTTCATTTTGTTGCTCAGGTTGAACTAAACTCCTTCTACCTCACCTTCCATGTAGTGGAAGTTGCAGGGATGTACCAGTCCACCCAGCTCACACTCTTAATCATACCATTATGGAAATCTATCAATGGACAAATGAGAATCGTGTGGTTTGTAAGAGAACTTCAAACAGGGCCTCTTAATGTTACTAGAATATCTGCTTGTGATTTAATGATTTATAAAAATACTTTCATTGTTCTCAAGGATGATTACCTTTAGCCTCTAATAAAAATTTTACTCCACTATGGAAAATATTGAGCTTCAGTGTTTTTTTTGTTTGTTTGTTTGTTTTCTCTCATGCCAAGTATTGAACTTTGGGGCCTTATATGCTAAGCTCTGAATTATACATTCTTAGGCTGGGCTTGAATTTTTAATGCTAGTTTTTAGTTTGACAAAGGCTGGTGGATTAAAAAAAATGTTGAGCAGCTACTGAGACAACATTTGGAATGAATTTTTTTTTCAACTTTGCTTCACATGCATGGTTTTCATTTCACTTTACTTATTTATTTATGTTATGGCTGGATCAGCCTGTCCTGGAGGTGGGGCTGGCAGAGCATGTGATGCTGGGGATTGAACTGGGGTCCCTGCAGTTGCCTAAGCAGATGCTTCAGATGGCTAAGCTATCTCACTGGCCTTGGAATGAATTTTAAAGAGTTTCCAGCAAGGTTACCAAATCTCTACATTACTATAAGCACTTTCTCCAAAATATCTGTATATAATAAACCAATGGAAGTGGCTTAGACTAAGCCACAGAACTAACAATGAGATAGACTTACAAATAAAGTTAATCATGCTGTTAGCTACAGACTATGGAAATCTAGATCGCAATTAATTAGTACACTGGAAAGATTACTTTTACCAAATTTATTTAACAACACTGGTCTCCAAACGTGTTGCCTAGGCCTTTGTGACCAGGTCTACATGCAGTGTAGATGTCGTAAGTTTTCTTTCTTTCTTTTTTTTTTTTTTTGTCTTTTTTGAGACAGGGTCTCACTATGCAGTTCAGGCTGGCCTTGAGCTCACTTTTGTAGCCCAGGCTGGTCTCAAACTCTCACGGATCCTCCTGCCTCAGCCTCCCGAGTGCTGGGATCACAGGCGTGCACCACCATGCCCGGCTCCAAGTTTTCTTTCTTATTTAAACTTTCTATAAAGGTTTAGAGAAAGCTTGCATAAGACTTAAGAAAGACTAAGTAATTTGGAATCCTAGAAGCAGTAAACTATTTGTAGAATTAATTCTTGAGTTATTACTTATCATATTTATGCCACACTAATGATAACTCCTTATTACCTATTGGGTTTCAGTCTTTATTACAAAAATAATGTGGTTACTCTGTTACTACATAGACCTTAGTTCTCATATTTTTCCATCAGTTGCTTTTGTTGAAAGTGAAAGAAGAAGGTTAAGAAAAAGCAGATGTTTCTGTTATTCAGTAATTCTCTAAATACAAAAAATACATAAACTTGTTTAGCTTCTATTCCAAGAACTGGTAAGTACTTTTTGAGACACTGAGGACACTACAGAACTTAATGCAGAACACCTGCCCCTTTAAGGAAGGAAAGAAACTGAAACCTATGGAATATATACTCTACTAGAAGCATGTTCCTGAAGTATGGACTTAATTCTTGGGGCAAAGGTGTAAGCATCTCCTTTCTTTTTTCAAACTATTCGTTCAAGAGTTACACCATGTTCTAACTACAAGTCATTAAAAATCTTTTACATCCAAGCCTGGCATAGTGGTGCACACCTGTAATCCCAGCACTTGGGAGGCTGAGGCAGGAGGATCACTATGAGGTCGAGACCAGCGTGGGCTACAAAAGTGAGCACAAGGCCAGTCTGAACTGCATAGTGAGATCCTGTCTCAAAAAAAAAAAAGACAAGAAAAACTCTTTTACATCCAAAGTCAAGGTTAAATCAGGTTTTGTCCACTTCCTCTTTTCATATACAAAGCTGGTTAGATTTAGTATTTCAGTATTCAAAGTAGAAAATAAATTATAACACACTTTAGGACCTCAAAGATTGCTTATTAAGTTTGTCTGTGAGCTCACTGTTAAATAAATAAACTAGTAAGAAAAACAACTATATAGTTTTGTCTTTTGTTTTCCTGTTCTCAATCTCTGGGCTTTGAAAAAAACAGTGGTTGAAACAAAACCACAAGTGTGAAGAAGCGACGTCTGGAGACAGATTGGCTGGCTCCCAAAGTCAGCATGTTTCTGCTGTTGGCTTCTGCACCCTGTCTTCTCTTAAGTCAGTACTTAACTTGTAATTTCATAACTTGGTTTGCTTTTCCATTTAACTTTCCCAGAGCTGCTCTAGACAAAAGCCTGTGCCTACTCAGTCATTCCTGAATCTAAGATCAGCAAGATCAATAACACAGGTAAGATGATTAGGTTCGACAGAAGAGACTATTTCAATAACACTATAGTTTAGATCAACAACGATACACAGTGCTTTGACTACTGTGACTCTCACATTGTTACAAAATTTTGTTGTATTTTTTCATTAAAATAATGTCCTCCAAAATCTGCATGTTTGGTGGCAGGGCTGATAAAGAGTCACTGGGGAATGTGACCTGGGATGACATTTCTCTCCCTGGCTCCTCCTTTCTCTTCTGCTTTCCGACAATGGCCATGATGCAAGCTGCTCTCCTCTGCCAGATCTTTCTACCTTGTCCTTTCCGCCTTGGAATCAGCCAGCTACGGACTGCATCATCTAAAAGCTATGAGCCAGAATTTTAAAAGTCAGAATAAGTGTTACCTCTCTTCCACTACAGGTGTCCAGTATTGTGTCTCAGCCACAAGGGTAGTAACTAAGACAAATACAGCAAGTTGAAAGGAGAAAGCAATAAGACCCAGTGTGTGTTTATGAAAATACATATATCTACATGTGCATATTAAACTAAAAGTCTTGGTTTATATTAACAGCAGAAGTTAAATTATTGAATTACAGCTTTTACAATAATAAAAATAAGGCATTAATTTGGAGGAATATCTAAATAAGGCTATAAACCTAGCCCACACAAAAAGCTAGAAAAAATGAATCCAGTTACTGTAAGAAAGTGTGCCATAGTTGTTCATATACCTAGGTCCCATTAAATAAAAGTATCTTTCCATTTCCTGGATAGCTGGTAAAACAATTATGTTTCATTCAGTCATTCAAAAGCATTTACATAGTATGTCAGAGGAAGCACTAGCATAATTGGTAGGGATACAAAGGTGAGCAAACACAAGACCTATGCCTCCTCTAAGATTATATGTTCTACTCTATCACTGTTTTAAATTGTTCTACTTTATGGGTGAACCTCATATACCTACTTGGGTAGGCACTATTCATGATTTACATATAAGCAAAATATATGCTCTGTGACTTATTTCATATTTTCACTGCTTCATGATAATATTAATACACAATTTTTACAGAGATTTTGAGAACTTTTCCCCCACAGGAAAAAAATCATGTTCTTATCACAAAGAGATTATCATTATTAGTATTTTCTTTTACATTGACTGGTTCACATGAATAAAAAAAATTCACAGACAGATAAGGTGAGGCTTGGTCTCACAACTCAGTTTGGCATCAAGGACCCCACGTATTTCCTTTTCTGTGTTGGGGTTACCTCGTATCATTCTATGATTAGCTTTCCTCATGGTCCCCGGAAGGCTGCCAACTTCTTCCTCTTATCCGGTGAGAAAGAAAATATCAACTTTCTCTGCAAAAGTATGGAGAGCCTTTCTGTTTAATTATCTTCAGGTTAATGTGCACTGACTGAACCATTAAATCCAAAGAGATGTAAATACTGATTGGATAAATTAGGTTACTTTATGCCCCCAAAGTTTGAGTGAAATTAGCTTCTCTGGAAGCAAATGGATTCTTGAGGAAAATGGTGCTGTTGAGAAGGAGGAGAGTAGTTTTAAGGAAACTAAATATTTTTAAAGAAGTTTGACCTCATATTAGGTATATACAAACAACACAGTTTAGGTTATTCTTTTACCTTTCTCTTTTTTATTCAGTTTTGACTACTTTATGAGTTGCCCAGGGCCAGGGAGATAGCTCAGTGGAATAAGCACTTGCCCAGCAAGTGCAACATCCTGAGTTCAATCTGTGATACCACAAAAAAAAAAAAAAAAAAAAGAGTTGCCCAGAATTTTCACTTTTTTACAGAAGATCATCTTCAAATTTTCAGTAGGGATTGGAAATGATGGTGTAAGTCTATATTTACAGAAAGAAAGTAGTATTAGTAAATGAAAAAGGGGACTGAAAATAATGTGTATAAAAATTATGTGTATTGGGAGGTGTGGTGGCTCATGCCTATAATTCCCACACTTAGGAGACTGAGGTAGGATCTCTGTGAGTTTGGGGCCAACCAGCGCTATACAGTGAGTTCAAGACCAGCATGCATTCCATAGTGAGACAAAGGAACAAAACAATCATGTGTATTGTATAACCCTATTTTTCTTAATCTATACAGTGATAGAAAAAATGATATGGCATTTATAATATCAATAGAAGTTATTCATAGGGATAGTTTCTACCTTTTTAATCCTTCTTATATTATCTAAATATTTTATAATTGTTATTATTTTTGTAGTCAGAACTATTCCATTTTAGAAATAACAAAATTCACCAGAATATATATATATATATATATATATATATATATATATATATATATATTTCTCCCTGTCCCTGAGTAACCCTTTTTACTATGTCAAGACACTTGGTTTATTCCTCCTATCAATTTTTGTCAGCTAGAGTTGAGGAACATAGGAGTCTCAGTATGTCTGCTGGCTACAGGACCAATTATTTGTAACCAGAAGTTAAGGTTAAGTCCTGTTTGTTTCTTCCACTTGTGTGTATAACCTTCCTTCAGTTAGTAGTATAGTAGGGGTCAGTATCTCGTAGAATGATTAGTAGATATAATAGTAGAATGAATGATTTCTTACAGCATTAATCAATAACTTTATCTAAACATGTCTTCCATTTCTGTATGTACTTTGTTCTAGAGTTTCTTTTCACAAGCTGCTTTTCACAGAAGCTCATTCAGATGTCTCTTCAAATCATCATCTCTAGCTTTGCTCTTTTATGCCTCTTGAATCTGGGCATCAACCAGAAATCTCTAGTGTATGTGCTGATGCCTTTATGAGCAGTTAGCTCACAGGACAGTGAGGTCTTTTGTTCTCCTGTGACTGGCTCGGTGTTCCTCAACCAACTGCCAATTTTCCAGGATATAAGATGAAGAGAAAGACAGCTCTTCAACAGGGGAGGAGGCTATATTATATAATTCAGTTTTAGTTTAAAAACTAAATTCACAAAAAAAAAAATAAAATAAAATAAATAAAAACTAAATTCACTCTTTTCGAAACTATTTTCCCATTACAATATTTCTTCTTTTCTTCAAATACTACAGTAACACAAAGTAATGGAACTTTAGGGATGGAAAGAGTAGAATCTGTCCACCCTAATTTATTTACTGCAATTCATGAGGAAACACACAGATTCATTAACTCCTTTCTCTTCATTAGCTTTATCAGTAACTGAATCTCATCAGTTCTCTTTTTGTAATATCTCTCTAGTCTGTTCCATTCTGTTCACTACCATCATTCACATTTCCTTATGTCTAATTCTTCCCAAAGTCACCATAGGTTTTCTTTTCTTTTTTTTTTTTTAATGTATCTCTCTATGTTTGTCCTTGAAATAACTATGTAGCCACCTGAATTTCAACTCCAAATTCTCTTGCCATAGAGTCCTAAGTGCTGGGATGCACCACTACCCCTGGCATCATACGGTTTCTCTTGCCTTCATCTCTTTCAGTTCATCCTGAGAAAACTTCCAGATCACACTTCTAAAAATAATATGATCAGTCTGACCAGATCCTACAAGGGAGGGGAAGAGTAATGGTTTTACTGTGGTCAAAAGCTAAAGTTCAAACTCTAAAACTAACCTAAGGAACCTCCTATAGTTTGACCCTAATCTACCTTTCTAGGCTTATCTTCTAGTAGTTCCCTAATAATCAAAGTTCAGAATTTACTTCACTAATCTTACTACTTTCTAAACAAATTCTTTTAGTTTTCTGATAATGGAGATACAAGATTTTTGTTTTTTCAGTAGCCAGGTTTCAGGATAACAAGGGCAGCAGCTAGAAGTGAAGATAACAGGTATGACAGGACATGCCTGTAATCCCCCATACTCTGGAGACTGAGGCAGGAGGATTACAAATTTTAGGCCAACCTGGTCAGTTTAGCAGGACCTTATCTAAAGAGGAAGGAAAGGGGGGTGGGGATTGAGATTTAAGGGATGGGGATGTAGCTCCATAGAACACTTTCCTAGTATTGTGCAAGGCCCTGGGTTATAGCCCCACTAGGGTGGAGAATGAAGAAGTCAAAGAATGGCCGGGCGTGGTGGTGCATGCCTATAATCCCAACACTCAGGAGGCTGAGGCAAGGAAGATCGGTGGGAGTTTGAGACCAGCCTGGGCTACAAAAGTGAGCTCAAGGCCAGCCTGAACTGCATAGTGAGGCCGTCTCGAAAAAGACAAAAAGAAAAGAAAAAAGAAAAGTCAAAGAATGAATAAAAAAGCAGAGCAGGAATGCAGGATACATTCCTTTTCTATAGTTTCAATTCTGTTCATTTTCTTTTGCTAAGTTTCACATCCTTTAGCTTCCCCTTAGCTTGTGAGGGTTGTTGGTTTGTTTATTTTTATACCAGGAATCCAACTCAGAACTTTGTGCTTGCCAGGTGGGCACTTGTGCCACCGAGCTACAGCACCTGCCAAGCTTTTTGTTGTTGTTGTTGTTACTTTTCTCTTGTTGTTGACAGAACACTGGACATCCAAAGTTAAGAAAGGAAAGTCTTATTTAGCTCAGTTTGTGGGTTTCAGTCCATAATCGGTTGGCTCCAAGTCAGGGTGGCATAGAGAGGGGCAATACCTAAAGGAGGCCGAAGACAGAAAAAAACAAGAGCAAGAAGGGAGGAGAGCAAGCCTCTTTTCCTCCCTCATATTGCAAGCAGGCTATACCCTAGGGTGAATATAGTACCCATACCAGCTTTATACCCTCCTCTGCATAGGCTGAGGATGTTCACAAAATGAGGACCCTGGCTCCCCTATCCAGTGACTTAAACTTTCAAACTTCTCAAAATGACACAATGAACAGCATCCTAGAGAGAGATAAGGGCATGTCTTCTACACTCCAGGATGTAGAACTGCTGAGTTAGTTAAGCAGCTAGACTTCTCATGTTGACACGCTTCGACCATTACAATAATCTGTATTATGCTTTATCTTTGCCCTAGAATTTCTGAGGCATTGAAGCTAACAGAACAGTTAAAGATTCAAGTCACTTTTTAAAAGAGAAATGGTTGTGGAGATATTAAGTGGGATTTGATTATATTTTAAAAATTGAAACCCCTTTCATTCCGAAACGCTATTCAATCACAGAGCTCCTGCAGTTTTCAAAGTGCAGCGCTGTATTTGGGGCTTTAACCTCAAGAAACTCGTAAAGTTTTCCACTAAAAACGCACAGTACGTTGAAGGAATATGCCCATGTTTCCGCGAGAGAAACAGGAGTCACTCTCCAGGTCCTTACTTTAAACCAAGCACAAAGCTAAATAAAGCTTTACATTTAATCTCGCTTTTGATTTAGGAGGGTCAAGGTCATACTACTTTTGGAAAGAAGCACGGTGGATTTCAACACACTCTTGGTTTTAAATCTTTGGTCTTATAGTCTACTAGGAAAAGCCGAGGCTAACCGACAGAGGAATTGGCGGATCCCACAAGGCTGAGATTGGTCAAAAGCGAGAGCCAGCTGTGTGCCCGAACCAACGGGAGGAAAGCCAGCCCGTAAGCCCCCGCGGCGGCCGCCATCTTGTGACAGGAGAGGCCGGAAGTCCCCCCCGCCGGAGGCTCTAAGCAGGCTGGCGGGACGGGCCCTGGAGGCGGGGTAGGGCAAGGAGTGGCCTGGACGTTCTGGGGGTGGAGCTACAGGGCGGGGCGGGAGCAGTGTGGCTCTGGGTGGGGGTGGGACCTGGAGGCGGGGAAAGGGGCTGTGTGGGGCGGCCTGGAGGTTAGGTGCCGGCCCCAGGGCACGGAACGGGCTGAGCGGGTGGGGGGTTGGGTGGGACCTGGAGGCGGAGCCCGAGCCCTATAGCAGAGAACTCCAGGCTGGAGGCGGGGCCTGAGGCGTGATCTTGGGCGGAGCCTGGAGCGGGGCGGGGCCCGAGAGGGAAAACTCTAGGTCGGGGGCGGGGTCTGGAGGGGGCAGGGTCTGGGGCGGGGCGGGGGCGGCCCGAGCGGACAGGGCCGCGGCGCTTTACCACCCCCATCCCCCCCACGAACGTGACAGAGCTGCAGCAGCCGGCGTGGGGCTGCTTTCTGCTGAGAGAGCTGGCCAGGAGATGACCAGGAGCACCGACTCTCTACTTTCTCCTAGCGGCAAGCACCGACTCTCTTCTTTCTCCTAGTGGCCCCGGGGCTGCAGACAAGGCAGGTGAGCTAGGCCCCCAGAGGCGGACCTGAGGGACCCGTCTCGGCTTGGCGAGCACCGGTGCCCCTGCCCTCGAGTCCAGCAGGTAGGGTCAGCGCTCGCCCCCGGCGCCCTGCGCCGCAGCCGCCTCTGCTGGCCGCAGCGCCCGCCTTCAGGACGCCGGGACCATCGGGAGGCTCGACCCGCCGGGCTGTCACTCCAGGGCAGCGCCCCACTGCACGTGCGTCCACCCTGTCATCTCCCAGCTGTTCGCTTCACCCCAAGGCGGCCTCCGCATCTGCGTGTCCCGAGGGCTTCTGCCCAGGTACCCAGAGCCTTGCCCCCCATCTCCTCTGACCCCTTTTCCGAGCCTATGAGTTACCATGACCCTGTGTCTCCCGCGCCCCAGAAGAGGAGCGAACCCTTTCCCTGACCCCGGGCTGCCTTTTCAGGCGTTGGCTGGCAGCCGCGCTCCCGGTGATCCTTTTCTTTAGGGGCGCTTTGCACCGCTTCCTTACCTCGGACAGACAACCAGTCTGCGCCTACCTGCCTTGGACGAGGAAAGAAAGCAGTGCTCAGCGCTCGCCACCGCGGGTCCCCTGCACGTGGGTGGGACTGGATGAACGGGGCTGTTGCTGTGGAAGGGCAGCGCTGTCATAGTGTCACTCTGGTTAGGCTTTTTTTCCCCAAGGGACAAATGAGCGAAAGGACGGTGTTTTGAGAAATCCTCCAAAGAGTTTCACACTTTTTTAAGTTTAACATCCTCCCATTTTCACTTACCAATAGTAGTTGTTTAAAATGTCAGTTGTTTGTTGATATGCTCTAAGGCCAAGGTGAAGTGGCCAGAGGTGGTTTGCATATGTATTTCTCCAGTCTGTACCAGTGAGCGGTTTTTCTTTTTTTTTTTTTTTTTTTTTACTGTGATGGGTCAACTTGGTTGTTCAATAACAAGTCTCACTTTAAAGATGAAATGGCCGGGCGTGGTGGCTCACGCCTGTAATCCCAGCACTTGGGAGGCTGAGGCAGGAGGATTGCTGCGAGCTCGAGGCCAGCCTGGGCACAAAAGTGAGCTCAAAGCCAGCCTGAACTGCACAGTAAGACCCTGTCTCAAAAAGCCAAAAAAAATAAAAATAAAAAATAAAATAAATAAAAATAAAATAAATAAAAATAAAGATGAAATGATTGGACATAATTTTTAAAGCTTCCCTGTGTGGTTCCAGTTCATTTGAAAATATGCTTTAGGAAGCACATGTTCTTTGCGTTTAAAATAGCATAGGATAAGATAAAATTTGTAAGTTTTTTTGACTTTGGCTTTTCTTCAGTTAGCAGTTGTTTCTTTTATAATACTGAAAAACATTATTAAAGTATCTTTAATACTGAAAGAAGGGGCTGGGGAGATAGCTCTGTGGCACAAGTGCCTGCCTAGCAAGTATTTGACCACCTGAAGAAAAGAGCTCTCCCTTCCTTGTTAAATATTTTACGGCCAACTAAGTTAAGATCAGCTTATTTTGTTATTAATCAGACAAAAATAACTTTATAGCACATTCTTTCCCTCTATTTTAGTGGGAAGACCGTGATTTTTTTTTTTTTTTTTTTTACTCAGTTGCCATTCTTATTATTGGAACTACAGCTTCTAATAGCAATTGCTACTATTTTTTGAAGGTCTATTTGTGATATGCTAAGCATGTCTTATCCACACATTCACCCTGTTTTGCAGTATTGGGTGCTTAAACTCCAGGATCTTTGTTTTGTTTTTTTGAGATAGTGTCTCACTATATAATACAGGCAGGCCTTGAACTCATGGTGATCCTTCTGCCTCAGCCTCCTGACTGCTGGGATCTCAGGTGTGTGCCACCATGCCTGATTTGAGTCTCAAGATCTCTGTATTGAGCTACATTCCTATTCCCACCTTACTATGTTTTATTTATTTATTTATTTATTTATTTATTTATTTATTTATTTAAAGATAGGCTCTCACTAAGTCTCTAAATTGTTCCTGCTAGTGTAAGATGCTTTCTATTCTCATTTTAAGCTGAGGAAACAGCACAATAAGCTAATCCAAGGAGTTCATAAGCGTTAGGACCACAGTTCTGCATTCTCTGCACTGATTTATTGCTCTTTTAATTAAAGCTTGGTCAAAAAGACATCAGAAGGCTAGCCTTGTTTATCACCTTTTTTCTTTTGTTTCTGGAGATAGAATCTCACCCTACAGTCCAGGCTGGCCTTGAACTCACTAGCCCAGGCTAGCCTCAAACTTGATGTGATCCTCTTGCCTCAGCCTCCTCAATGCATGGATTCCAGGCATGTACCACTATGCCCAGTTTATACCTACTTCTATACTGCTGCTTTTCAAAGGTCACATTTCCTAAGGGCTCCAAATATTTAATACCTTTGTTTAATCGTTTAACAGCTTCTTCAACTATAGGTATTAGTACCAGCTAATAGCTTTCCCAGAACATAATTTAATAACCTTCACATATGTGAATATTGTAGGTTTTATTTACAGTAACCACTCTTATCTAATTCTGGTAGAAAAATACTTGTCCTACATCACATTTCTTGTAAGGTTTTTAAGTAATTTGATTTATGTCAAGGTAGCATAGTAAAGACTTTCACAGGCCTCCCTGTACAAATCAGTGATCTGTAGCCCAGACATTGGAGGTGGGTGTTTTGAGAACTTAATATGGTGTGGGTGTTTTGAGAATTTAACCAGGGCATTGTAGATTTGTGGAAATATTAGTTTTTATACTTTCTACCTTATATAAAGCCACTTAGATGATAAGCTAAAAATAATGACTAAGAACTTGACAATTGTCCATATGTATTTTAAGTTACTAGTAAGTTTCAGAGTTGTTCAAACCTCATGTTCATTGACTCTCTGGCAATGAGAAGGGAATCTGATGACTGTCATCATTAACATACAGAATTTGTTCCTTGCTTCAGCTTTCTCTGAACATCTTCAGAACATTTTACAACATATTTTGTGTTCTTTAACAATCTATGAACATGTTTAGAACATTTAGAACACATTTTGTGCTCTTCAACCTGTCACTATAATGAAAAATTCAAAATATCATTCAGGGGCAAAAAAATTGTCCATGAACTAAAAAATTCCTGAAAGGAAATATTTATACATGAAAGGATATGAAATTTATTTAAGTTCAGATCATTATTTGATTCATTAAAATTTGGACTGGGGTTCTAACTCATGACCTTGCACTTGCCAGACAGGCACTTGTGCCACAGAGCTATTTCTCCAGCCCCTTCATTAAAAATTTTTTTCTGTGCCTTTTGTGTGCTAAATATTATGCTAGATGTTAGGGACACAAAAGGAAACACAAACATACATAACTGTTGTTTCTATGACATTTAAGATTTAGTAATGGACAGATATAAATCACATGGTTACTCAAATGCATAATATAATTACAAATTGAGAAATAGTGGGCATTTTGGTTCTATGTGAGCCTGACTAAGAGATTTGAAAAGCCTTCCCTGATAAAGTGACTGAACTATGTGGTTAAGAGGATGAGTCGTTATTAATTGTGCAGAGAGTAGCAGATGTGCAGGCATGAAATTTTACAGTGAACTGCATGTGTGAAGTCCCTGTGGCTTTCAGGCCACCTTATGTGCTGATCTAAAAGGAAGTAAGAGTAGGTTGATGAAATGTCATTGTGCTCTCTTTTTCAAACTACTAAAGGTTCCATTTAGCTTTGCTTAAGTGATCACTGTGTGCTGATTTAATTCTAAGGACCACATAAGTAGCCTCACATTTCCATGAGGTAAGTATCATTATTGCCATTTCACAGATGAAGCCAGGCATAGAAAAGTTAGATGTATCAAATTTGGTGATTCTCTACTGTTTCTCCTTATGTTCAAGTCTGATCATAGGCTGGAAGAGATCCCCTGGTTCCAGAGACCTCTGATGTATCCAGAGCAGGACATCTTTCCAGAGAATCTAGATGCAGTAGGCATCAGCAGAGACTTTGTTGGCCCCATGCTCTTATTCACTAGACAGAGCTTAATTATGGACCCCTGGAAAGAACTACAGGACATCACTTTGGCCACAGTATTTGTGGCTCTTATTTTCCCCACATATTATACTGAATGTAAATTAGCAACTCAAATATTTTGAGCTGGCTTACCTTTGATAGTAAAGAAATTATTGTTAGCAATTCTCTTACTCTTTTTTTTGTGTGTGTGTGTGTGTCATTATATTTTCCCCTGGTAGTAACTGAAGAAAGTATATATCTTTATTTGGCCTTTTAGTAAGCAAGTCTAGGTTTTCAACTAGAACTCTTCTTACTGTCACACTGACTCTTTCTTTGTTTCTTTCCAGAGACCAAGTTGGAGTAAAAAAGAGAGGAAATGGAGTCTTTTTCTAACTTCCCTGCAGAGAACTCAACCATTGTATTCAATATGTCTGAGACTTTGTCTACAACAGTAATGCATGGATTTAATTCCACTAAAGACTCACCTTCAATGTCAATAACAAGGCTTTTTCCAGCCTTATTAGAATGCTTTGGCATAGTCCTTTGTGGCTACATTGCCGGAAGGGCCAATGTCATAACATCAACACAGGCCAAAGGACTGGGAAATTTTGTCTCCAGATTTGCACTCCCAGCTCTGTTATTCAAAAATATGGTGGTACTTAATTTCTCCAATGTGGATTGGGCTTTCCTGTACAGCATCTTAATTGGCAAGGCTTCTGTATTTTTCATTGTCTGTTTCCTAACCTTATTGGTCGCCAGTCCTGATAGTAGATTTAGCAAAGCTGGACTGTTCCCTATTTTTGCTACTCAAAGTAATGACTTCGCATTGGGATACCCTATAGGTAAGTAATTTTTTATGTTTCAGTGCTTAAAAGTTGAAGTGTGTTAGGAGGTAGTAAGTACAAACTTTTATTTAGATATTTCTTACTGGCAGAGTATTATTCTTGTATGATACATTTCATCTTTGTTTTTCTTAAACATGTCTTCAATTTCAGAGTATAAGGATCCATTAAACATCTACCTAACAAGTGATAGCCTGTATGTCTTGCAAAAAGTATTTTATTTTTTCCCAATCATATATGAAAGAAATTTAATTTCCAGAAGGAATAAGATTCTTATTATGTAAGAAAGTACAAGCAGTATACATATAAAAATAGTCATTATTAAATCTTAGCAATGAGACTTTATGAGTGATTTTTTCCTTTCCTTTATTTTCCTTCCTATCTAGAATATGTATTATTTTTCATTAAAAATTGCTTCTGATAGCCGGGCGTGGTGGCACACCCTTGTAATCCCAGCACTCGGGAGGCTGAGGCAGGATGATTGGTGCAAGTTTGAGACCAGCCTGGGCTACAAAAGTGAGCTCAAGGCCAGCCTCAACTGCATAGCAAGACCCTGTCTCAAAAAGACAAAAAAAAAAAATGCTTCTGAATTTGTTATTTAGGCTTTCCTCTCCCCCCCACCCATGGGGCTGGGGTTTGAACTTACAACCTTGCACTTGCCAGGCAGGCACTTGTGCCATGGAGCTATCTTCCCCAGCCCCTTCCATGTATTTTGATCTTAGGTTGTTAAGAGCAAAAATGGTAATTTTACCTTTCCAGCTCTTTAAGCAACCTAATTTTATGTTTATTTGTACATGTTTTCCTGATAAAGCAGTGAACATGCAAACTGAGGATGCTGAAATATTTTGAGAACTATTCTGTTTTTTTCTCCATACTTTCACTGAGAAAATATACACTAGTAACTTCTTATAACTTAAAGTAAAGTTGTGTACATTTTGATCATGCATCATAAGTTGAAGAGCTGACTAGTATGGGTTCATTCATTCATTCATTTATAGAGAATTGCTATGTACTAGTGAGTATAGCAGCTGCTGGTCATATATCCATGAATGAAGTTCTTGCACATACTGAACTAACACTGTAATGGGAAATAAGTAAAAATATTAAAATCATACCAGGTGGTAACAAGAGCCATACAAACGAATAGTGCAGAGGATCAAGAATGAGGACTTGCTATTTGCGTAGGGTGGTAAGCTAAGATGATATGTCTTCTGAGCAGACATAGAATGTTAAAGTGTACAACTGAAATCTACCATTGACTTTCAAGTTTATTTTCCAATACTTTTAGCTTCTCCTCCCACTCCCAACTTACTTCACCACTGACATCAAAAAGATTCTAGTGAAGTATACTTTTCACCTTTTCCGCCTTTGATCTTCCTCTCTCTGTCTTGCTTACTAAAATAGAAAAATACCAAAAAAAAAAAAAAATCAAATAACTATGAGTAAAGCAAAAAGTTTAAAGATAGAAAAAAAAAAAAGACCTAAACTCTTAGGTAACTGAACTATAAATAATAAGAAACTAGATAGGTATTCTTTAAGGTTACTTAATTTTAAAATGATATAAAGATGTTTGGAAGTGGAAGAGCAAGGATTTAATTTTCTCAGGAAAATTAATAATGTAAGATTGGGCCCAAGCCGGGCGTGGTGGCGCACGCCTGTAATCCCAGCACTCGGGAAGCTGAGACAGGGGGATCGATGCGAGTTCGAGACCAGCCTGGGCTACAAAAGTGAGCCCAAGGCCAGCCTGAACTGCATAGTGAGACACTGTCTCAAAAAGACAAAAAAAAAAAAAAAGATTGGGCCCAGCAGGATGGCTCAGTGGTCTAAAGCACCTGCTTAGAAAAGCTTAGGTGGCTTCAGGGACTGTGGTTCGATCCCTGGCACCACATGCTGCGCCAGCCCTGCCCTCAGGGCAGGCTGAGCTGGCCATAAAAATAAATAAATAAACAAACAAAAGTTCTGAAACAAGAAAAAAAATAAAATAAAATAAAAATTCTTTTAAAAAATAATGTAAGATTGATCAATGTATTTGTGGCATAAAGACTGTAGGACTGAGTTAGGATTGTATTGTTAAATTCTTTTAAAAAATAATGTAAGATTGATCAATGTATTTGTGGCATAAAGACTGTAGGACTGAGTTAGGATTGTATTGTTAAATATTCAACGAATATTGCCATTGCTTCAGACATGAACTAGAAGTATATGATTTCATGCTAAGCCTACATATTAAATAGAACTAACATTTGTAACTTTATAGCTTACAGAGTACTTTCTTACAGTTATTTGAATAGGGCAGGATCATTATTCTCATTTCCTAATAGCAGAGGTTGTTTTATCCCAGGTCACACAGGTAACAGGTGACTGAGATGGAAATCTAGGTTTTCTATTTCTAAGTCCTGGGTGCTCTTATGCCACATAGTTATATAACATGGCAAGTTAATCTTAGGTGATCAACCGAGTCTTTATAATAGTTTCACACAGAATCAAAATTTTTTATCTTTATAGTGTTCTAAAAATAGTCCATAAAACAAACAACAGTAGGGAAAGAAAACTACTAGATGAGTTAATTTTCATACTAAGGCAGGGTTTCCAAATAAGAAATATAATGAGCCATTTCATCACTGCTTTTCTTGTGCCCCACGTAACGTCAGCAAATCTGGTAATGACCATGTTCCTAGCAGTATGCTAACTCAAATTTCCCTGATGAGTATGTTTGCCAATATTGAGTCATTTTTTGTCTTTATTCACAAATAATTAACCCTTATAATATTAGGCCATAGACTGCAACTTCACCAAAGATCAGTACCATAAACAGCTTTTTCAAATATGCCTACAGATTGAAAGGCCTGGCACAGGACTGTGTGGCTGTGTGTCCACTCCCTGGTGGGATTATGTATTGTTGCGGTCTACGCCCATCTGCCTTCTGGCCTTGTGTAGGGTGAGCAGAAAGACTGTCTCCCAAGAGAAGCTTTTTCTATTTGTTTTGCAGCCCTTCCCAGAAATTCCTATTCTCTTCACAGAGGAGCTTCGATGGTGGATTATAAGAAGTGCTCTTTATAAGATAGGATTTGTTTCACATCTGTCAATTTACAAGTGACTCAGGAAATGCTGGCAAAGAGAAGGTAGATATTTTAATAAAGACAAGGGTAGTCATGTTTCTTCTGTATACTCTGGCAATTATGATTATAAAATTAAATTAAGATGATTTATCTTTACTCAAGTGACAGAATGGTGCACTATTACAGACTAAAAAAAGATTACTGGGGCCCGGCGGGATGGCTCAGTGGTCTAAAGCCCCTGCTTGGGGAAGCTTGGGCGGCTTCAGGGACCGCGGTTCGATCCCCGGCACCACATGCTGTGCCAGCCCTGCCCTTGGGGCAGGCTGAGCCAGCCATAAAAATGAGTGAATAAACAAACAAAGGTTCTGAAACAAGAATGAAAATAATAAATAAAATAAAAAATAAAAAAAATTTTTTAAAAAAGATTACTATTTTTAAGAACACTTCTTTTCAAAGGTACTTTGAAATCCAAGTGCAAGAAGAAACCAAGAATTACCTAGCGGAATGTTAATTTCAGCAAATCAGAATGGTTCCCTGCCTCTGTCATTAAAAGATACTAATAGGGCATAGTTAGTCCTATAATTTATTCTTCAAACAATGCTGATAGCATAAGTACCCTGACTAATCATAATTATGCTCTAGTGCCTGAGCTGTAAACAGAAAGGAAATGAAGCATTTAACTATATGCCATTAAATAATAGAATGATCTTATCGAGGTCTTTGTGTTATTTGCTAGAGATTGAAACCCTGCAGGAATCAAAATAGGAGCCACAGTGGGTGGCTAATTTTATCTTAGTTCTTCAAAGCTATATAACTCCTCATAATGGGATTCCCCCTTCTTCCAAGAGTTGTATTTATAAGCATTAATTAATTAGAACTTAATAGTTGGTATAATGATGATAAATCTAATTTTAGTTAATGTAGGTCACTGTATACATATGTATTTTCCTTTTAGAGTAAAAAAAGTTTCAATCAATAGCAAAAGAAAAGCACTGCCAATTTATAGATAAAGATGTAATGTTAATTATGCAAATGAATGGCAGAGATAGACTAAAATTCCCATGTCGAGCCCTATTCTAGTAATTTAACAAGTATTTATTTAATCACAATTATTAGCTCTCCCACTATAGTATACTTCTTTTGCTTTTATGTACTTGTTCCACTGAGTTAAAAGGCCCCAGTTCTCATCTGCTTTATAAGTATTTAGAATATAATGGGGAGGGGCCCGGTGGGATGGCTCAGTGGTCTAAAGCGCCTGCTTGGGAAAGCTTGGGCGGCTTCAGGGAGCACGGTTCGATCCCCGACCCCACACACTGTGCCAGCCCTGCCCTCGGGACGTGCTGAGCCGGCCATAAAAATGAGTGAATAAACAAACGAAGGTTCTGAAACAAGAAAAAAAATAAATAAAATAAAAAATTCTTTAAAAAAAAAAAAAGAATATGATGGGGAAAACTATAGAAAAGATTGTCTTTAAACAGAAATAAATGTAAGACTAGACAGATGCCTATAATTCTAGCACTCAGGATGCTGAGGCAGGAAGATCATCGTGAGTTCAAAGCCAGCCTAGACTATACAGTGAGATCCTGTCTTAAAAAACAAAAAATAGGGCCCGGCGGGATGGCTCAGTGGTCTAAAGCGCCTGCTTGGGAAAGCTTGGGCAAGCTTGTGTGGCTTCAGGGACCGCTGTTCGATCCCCGGCACCACATGCTGTGCCAGCCCTGCCCTCAGGGCAGGCTGAGCCGGCCATAAAAATGAGTGAATAAACAAATAAAATAAATAAAATAAAAAATTTAAAAAAAACAAAAAACAAAAAATAAATTAGTATACAAGTTATTTTTTAAAAATAAGAAATAAATATATATTTAGAATATGGAAAAAGTTTTAAAAGGTACAGTTTTCAGTTAGGAGTAAGTTCAAAAGGTCTATTCTACAACATGGTGACTATAATTAACATTTTTTTTATAGAATCTCACTACACCTGTATTATATTCTTGAAAATTGCTAAGAGTGGATTATAAGTATTCTCATCACAAAAAAATGAATATGTGAGAAAATATATATGCTGACTAGCTTAATTTAGCCGTTCTCTATTGTACTGATATTTCAGAACAACACATATTTGATAACTAAAATAATTTTGTAAATTAAGTGTCCATTAATTAATTAATTTTAAAAGCAAAAGAGTTAAAATAGATCTTAAAAATTAAGTGATAGTTAGATTTCAATTTCTGTGTTACAAAATATAGTTATACTGCACTGGAAGCCTTTGGTATTCACTGACGTTAGTTAATTCCGTACAGCAAATATTTCAGATTCACTCAGCACTGTGCTTGAGACTGGTGATAAAATGATGCTTTTAAGGAACTTAGGGTTTGTCAAGGTGGCACTAATTTGGAACAAAGTACTGTGGTAGTTTGTAGAAATACTATAAAAGATTAGCCTTATATGCAGGGAAGATTCAGGTAAAAAAAAAAAAAAAAAAAAAAAAAAAAAAGGAGATTTCAACAAGTTAGAAGGTAATGGTGTGATCAGCACGTACAGCTAGAAATTATGAACATGGTGGTTGGTAACTATGATATTAAAATGGCTGGTGGGGTCTTTGTATCATGGGAAAGTAAGTAGTGATTTGGTTAAACAAGAGCCCAGTTCTTGAGACTGGTGGTAAGAACTGAGAGAAATGTTAACCTTTGATTTTTTTTTTTTTTTTTTTTTTGGAACTTATTGTTATACTTGGTTAGCAATGAACAGAGTGGAAGAGGGAAATAGTTAAGAAAACTCAAAAACTATGCTAGTTAATATATTGAGTAATACAATTTTGAGACTTTTAGCCAAAAACAATAGTAGGAGTCAGGAAATAATTCAAAAGATCCTGCAAGTTCCCTTTATCTGATGGAAATATGTTCCAAGGCCTCTAATAGAATCCTAAAACCACTGCAAGTAATGGATCCTGTATGTGCTATTTTATCTTTATATGCTGAAGATAAGGGTTAATTTATAAATCAGGAACAGTAAGATATTAACAACAATAACTTATAAAATAGAATAACAATGTATTATAGTAAAAGTCATGGACATGTTTTTCTTTTTCTTTCAAAATATCATTTTACTATATTCACCCTTGTTGCTGATTTTGGGTAACTGGTGCTGCAAAAAACTAAAATAAAGGATAAGGGTTTACCACTGTACTTGATGACTGACTAGCTGAAGGCAATAAAAGCAGTTGCTCAGATTTACATTAAGATCTTAATTTTAATTTTTATCTGCCTATCTATAATCTAGCTATCTCTGTTATAGTACTGAAAACTGAACCCAGAGCCTCTACCAAAAAGCTCCATCCTCAGCCCTTTTTTTTTTTTTTGAGAATGTCTCTTGCTAAATTGCTAGGTCATACTCATATTTTCAATCCAGCTGCCTTAGCCTCCCTCAGTACTAGGATTATAGGCATTTGCCATCATACTAGGCCCTTAAGCTCTTAAAACAATCAGGATTCACTGTGTTGTAATTACTAATGTGCTTGGAAAGTAAATTTCCAGAGAAAGGAATTAAAGGAGCAAGCTTTGAGTAGACTGTGGAAGTATAGCTGTAAATTGTCAAAGGAAACACACCTCTGTTTTGTAACTGCTAAATCAAGTCTCTTAATATTCTTGTAGTCAGACTGAAAACTCAAAAAACATTTCCAAAATCTCCATGTTCCACTCTATTTAAAAATTGAGTGCTGGTCAGGTGTGGACACCTTTCACTTCAAGATAAACTATCTGGGGCTGGGGGGCTATAGCTCAGCAGAATAAGCACTTGCCTGGTAAACACAGGTCCTGAATTCAATCTCCGGTACTGCAAAAAATAATAATAATAATAAAATTAAAATGTAGCTATATAGGAATTAGTTATTAAAAGTATTTTGTTTCACTTAGAATGTGAGATATGAAAGAAAACCACTAAGAACTATAAAGCTAGGATATCTAATTTAGGAATCAGTGAAAGAAATTTGTGAAATTTTATGTAATCAAGTATTATAGGCCTCCATATATGCTTAGCTGGAAAAAAAGAAATTAAATCTTTTCTGAAAAAAAAATTTTAGATGGGTTTTAACTGAGATCAAGGTGAACTTCTGAAGGTTATATAATCTACTTACATAACTTCAACAGTCATGCACACAACACTAACTGAACTTACATATCCTGAGTAGGTAAATAATTGTGTTCTCCTATTGTGTCCCTCTGTCTTAATGTAAATTGAGAAAGCTAATCTTTACTTTTTTTTTCATAAGATTGCATCTCTCCTTGTGATTGTGGCTATTCACTTTTTATCTTTCAAGCTCAACTTCAAATTAACGGCTTTAGACTGGATAATTTGGGAACTTGTTGCCCAAAATGTGCCTGGAAACTGACTTGTTTAATCCCCATCTCTAGTTGCCCCGATCAAACACAGACCAGGCCACCAACCCTTACCTCCTGTAGGTAACGGCTAGAAATCTGAGCTAACCCACTTACCTTTCCAGTGTCATCATGGGTATTCAAACACACATCAATAAAATCTCTTAAGTTACTGTCAAACCACATATACCTCATGTTGGAATTTCTCAGATACTTAACACAGCCCATTTTCTTTCTTGAGCATTTTCTTCTGTCAACATGTGAAGTAATTAGTTCTTATTTGATCTTTTTTTTTTTTCTCATTTGGTCTTGAGACAGGGTCTTGCTGTGTCACTCAAGGTGACCTTGTAGTCACTTTGAAGCCCAGCACAACCCAGTCCTGTCTGGCCTCAAACTCACAGGGATTCTCCTGCCTCTTCCTCTCAAGTGCTAGGATTATGGGTGTGCACCACCATGTCTAGTTTAGTTTGTGCTTGAGAACTTGGTGTATGAGAAAGAAAATGAGGCTTCTGTTTTCCCAAGCAGTGCATTTGGTTTCTTTCTTTCTTTCTTTCTTTCTTTCTTTCTTTCTTTCTTTCTTTCTTTCTTTCTTTCTTTTTGTCTTTTTGAGACAGGTTCTTATTATGAAGTACACCCTGGCCTTGAGCTCACTTTGTAGCTCAGGCTAGTCTCAAACTTGCACTGATCCTCCTGCCTCCCAAGTGCTGGGATTACAGGCGTGCACCACCGCACCTGGCTGCATTGGGTTTGTTTTCTATTTTTATTTTTATTTTATTGGTACATTTCAGATATACATAATGACAACATTTATCATAGGGAATTTGTACCTGTCCATGCTATATCTTGCTACTTCTTTTTTTTTTTCCATCTACCTCTCTTCAACTCCTCTTCGTTTATTTATAAAAACTTTTCCATTTTTTTCTTCTTTTCATTTTCTCTTGTCTAAGAAATTGTATTTGAATTTGCATTAAATATGCATTCATTAGATTCCACTGTAGTTTCCTCCCAAGCATTTTCTAGAGCCCAACTTTCTGTACCTATTTCTTTAGTGACTTTTCTAATCTTCCCTGAATATATCCACTCCCACTCATCCCTGTCAAATAGAAGTTGTTCATTTTCCATATCCTAGAGCCTACATGAGTGAAAGTAGGTGGGACTGCAATTTGGCCTTCATAGCTGTTTTGTTCCACTGCAAGGCCATCACTCTCTGCTCTGGTTTTAATGATTACTTTCAAACTCACGCTGTCTGATGAGTTTGCTGATCTTTCCTGCTGTCATTAGACGTTTCCTCTCATTCACTGAAGACTTTAATTTCAGCTCCCTTGTGCTATTTTTCTTTTTCCAATTTTGTCATTCTCTTGTTTGATTTTAGCATCCTTGGAAACTACCTATCAAATTCTCTGCCTTCTTGCTTCCTCAGCCTCTTCATTTCCCCTGATGTCTTTGTTTCTTTTCAACCATGCCTGATAGGGGCATACCCTAGACCTAATCATCTGAGAAATGTGAAATTCAACAATTAAGTATCCAACTTACTTAGAGCTTCAGCTGAACTTAATTCTTAGTTATTTTATTTATTTATTCAATTATTTTTGCCTTTTTGAGACAGGGTCTCGCTATGCAGTTCAGGCTGGTCTCGAACTCACACTGATCCTCCTGCCTCATGAACTTAATTCTAGATTTTCACAGGAACCTCCAGTTCTTGACCCTCTCACTTCCTGTTGTTCATCTCCCACCTTTGCTCCTTTCCTGTACAGCATGGGCTCCATCACTCAGTGCTCATTCTTAGTTCCTTATTTCTCCTCTCCCCTCAGTCCTCTGTCATCTTATTTCTGTCTTGTCAGTCCCATGACGCTCCCTATCCGTGGGTACAAACATCTACTTGTGGCTTTTACTATTTAAAAATTTAGGTCATGTCATTAGCAGATTTTTTACTTTGAAGTGTTTTTTTTTTATTTTATAATTCTTCCCTTTTTTAGAGACAAATATTACCTCCTATGCAATAAAAATTATTTAGGTTTTATGACAAGAACTTTTTTAAGTGAATTATTGTTTTAAAAAGTAGATATTTTCTATAGTAAATTCTCCCTACCCAGCTTTCTCACTAAAATTTACTTTTCCATAACTAGGCTAATATGGCTATTTGGTACTGTTTAAGTTAAGGTGGAGCATATTATAATTAAGCATAGAAAATGTTCTGTACATATTCCTATATTTGTATGGTAATTATTTTTAAATCAATATTTTTGTTTTGCAGTTGAAGCTTTATATGAAACTACGTACCCAGAATATCTTCAGTACATATATTTGGTAGCACCAATATCTCTTATGATGTTAAACCCCATAGGGTTTATCTTCTGTGAAATCCAGAAGTGGAAAGACACTCAAAATGCTTCACAAAACAAAATAAAAATTGTGGGACTTGGATTCCTGCGTGTATTACAGAACCCAATAGTATTTATGGTCTTCATTGGTATTGCCTTTAATTTTATTCTTGATAAAAAGGTGCCTGTATATATGGAAAATTTTCTCGATGGACTTGGAAATTCGTTTTCTGGATCAGCCCTGTTTTATCTTGGTCTTACAATGGTAGGAAAAATAAAGAGACTGAAGAAATCAGCCTTTGTTGTGCTAATTCTTCTCATCACAGCTAAACTGTAAGTTTTGGTTATTTAACACAGGAATTACAGTTTGTAAAAACCTTGTTTACCCAACTCATAGTGGTGTCTGCAGCTCTTTGAATATTAATCCCTCCTTATAGGTTAGTTATGACATCTAGGGAAGTGAGATGTTGGTGTTCTCAGGAAATCACTTCTTTACTCCATGTAAGTTATTCTGCTTTACCATCAGAAGATAAAGGCCATCAGTTTCCCTTCACTTTTTTTTTCTTTGCTTCACCCAACTAATATACAGCATTTATCGACTACCTTTCTAGTGTTCCAGTTAAATCATATTTTAAAGGATTTTTTGCCGCATGTTTAAATCCATTGCAATCCTAAACTCAAATACATCTCAGTTATATAAGAAAACTACTTTTTATATTTTTTAGAATAAAAGCAGATGGTTTATTTGAAGGTGGGGAAAAGGGGAAGAGAAAGGGAGAGACAGAGACAACGACAGGGAAAGAGACTTTAATGAGTATGTAAACTATCTTTTCAATGGATATGGGGAAAATACTTTGTAATTTTGACTTTGGTTGAATTTCCTAAATACAGGTAAGTCAATATGAATATTATTAGACATCTGATCCTAACCTGTCCAAAGGTTCTTTTAAGCTCCTTAGTGAATAGCTCTGCAGCTTACTTAGCTGTTTAGCCCCCAAGGATGTACTTCTAGTGCAGGTGACATAATTTTACTGTACTATTAACAATCCATAATACTTGAGGGACACTTCCCTATGGAATTCACCTCTTGTAGAGGTGTATTCATGGAACCATATGCAATGTGATATCTATTTATATTTCCAAAATAAATAAAAATAAGAGTCCTGAAAAATTATATGTGGTGTTCTGCTCCTCAGAAACAGAGTATTAATTGCTATTGCCAAGGGAATATAGTTCTAACAATAATGATATTATCAACTTTGACTTAGTTTTTTTCTTTTTCATTTTGTTTCAGTGTTTTTATTTTTGTTTTTGATCTTTGAGACAATGTCCTACTATGTAGTCCAGGCTGGCTTTGAACACTAGCAATCCTCCTGCCTCAGCCTCCTGAATGCTGAGATTACAGGTGTGTGCCGCCATGCCTGGCCATTCAGTTCTTCTTTTTATAAATGAAAAATGTACTTATAGAGTTGCTCTTGACTCCACCCTGGAGCACCTGTAGGGGCTGCTGAGACAATGTCTTGGTGCTGTGTGGATATCTGTAGAGAAGAGCTATATTAGCTTAGCTCCTGAAGTCATTCTGTCTCTGTGGAACCCTAAGCAATTTGTCTAGTCACTGGCTCTTAACCAGATCTGGGCTTCACCAATTTTCTGTTCCACTTTTGTTGTTCCATTTCCCAGGGCTAAACCTTTTTTATTTACAAAGATAAAAGAATCAACTATAAGACCTATTTTTTGTGCTATGATTTTATTGAGCCACATTGTTATTAACTGAATCAAAATAAAAATTATAAGATATTTAATAGTTTTCTTTAAAAAGTTCTTATATTGTCAAGTTTTTTTATTTTAATACTTCGATGAACCAAGCAAA
This sequence comes from Myocastor coypus, assembly GCA_004027025.1. Taxonomy (NCBI): domain Eukaryota; kingdom Metazoa; phylum Chordata; class Mammalia; order Rodentia; family Myocastoridae; genus Myocastor; species Myocastor coypus. Next base: position 31,295 of record PVJA010009985.1, read on the forward strand.
AAAGCAGCTATAATTACAACTCTTACCCCTTTTGTAAGAGCCATATTTGGCCATTGCACTGAGCTACTTCAACAACCCTGCTTTTTTACTTTGAGACAGGATTTCTCAAAGACACAGAGTTGCCTATGTGAGCTTGAGTCCGAAATCCTGTTTCAAACTCCTAGAGTGCTAAAAGTGTAGGCATGTGCCACCATGCTTGGCTCAGTTTTTTGCAAGAAAAATAATTTATGGCACAATAAGAGCAACAAAATTATATCCTTCTCTTGGTCCCTGATGTTGTACATATTTCCAGAATATTGTTATACTTGAAATGACCACAAGTAAACTCAGACTTTTCAATAAAAATGTCCACAATGCATACAAATACATACAGCTCCTGGCCAAGAACAGAAAATAGCAGTGCCGAGTTCACTAAAGCAATGTATTGTTCACAGATAGGCACATTTTTCCCTTGTTTATTATAAATAAATGTCATATAATAATACAGAAGAAAAACTTTATCATTATGTTGATATATAGTATTTATGTTCTTTTATATACATTTTATCTTTTTTTATTAACTTTACAAAATATTTAACTTCAGTGAATATACTTTGATCCCATCCATCCTATTAACCTCCTTTATATCTTCCCCTCCCTCTTATTCCCTTCCTCTTGTCTACTAATAGTCTTTCTTCTTTCATATCATCTTTTTAAGCTCCATGTATTAAGGGAGAATATGACATGCCTGTTCTGATATCAAGTAAATAATGTATTTCTTCTTTCTTCAGCCTGGTGCTACCACTTCTGTGCAGAGAAATGGTGGAACTTCTGGACAAAGGTGACAGTGTGGTGAACCACACAAGTTTATCAAACTATGCATTTTTGTATGGCGTCTTTCCTGTAGCACCAGGCGTAGCTATCTTTGCAACACAGTTCAACATGGAAGTAGAGATTGTACGTATGCACTACTTTCTAAGTTTGATTGTTGCTGTGGCAAAATAGAACAATGAAAATTTTAAACACAGAGAGAAGCATTCTTTCTATGAGAATTTGATACTTGAAGCAACTTTGTTGTAAATAAGAAGGTGTTATGTAACATTATGTAACACTAGTTATTTAATCTGGGATCTTTATTTTTCAGTGATTTTATATGAGTTTTTAAAGTTTTAAATATTTTGTTTTTTGTAGCTGTAATTAAGTCTAGAAATTATTTACAGAATTTTGACTTTTCAAATTTTGAGGGAAAAGTACTTTCATTGATAATTCAATCACTAGATCCAAAATACCATATCAATAGCAACAAAAAGCAAAAATCAATTATCACTAATAATGTGTAAGTGTATTGTTCATACTATCTGTATCATTTAAAAATTGTAAATATAGATGTAGAAATTAATTTATGAATATCAGTTTCATTATTTAATCTTTAAAATGTTGAATAATTTTTCTTTCTGTTATTTTTCCCCCTAAATTTTATGAGACAGTATGGAAGGAAAGTGTTCATAAGTTTAACTAGGTCAGCCAAAGACACTTTCTAGAAATTACTTTCTAGAACCTAGGACATGATCAGTGTTGGGGTACTTAACATTTGTCATATGTGAATATTGATTGAGCATAGATTAGAAGAGACAGGGTAACTACCTATAGTTTCCTTTAGGGACTCTGAGAAAGGAGAGTGAAGTATTAAACAATGTGCTGGATTCTAGAGTGTTTTTACTGACTCATTTTTTATTTTAGAATGTCTTAATGTGTTGTATTTAACATTAATTGTTTAAGATTGTGACTTGTCAATTGGCCTTCTTTTTTCAGATAACTTCAGGGATGGTAATAAGTACATTTGTATCTGCTCCGATCATGTATGTTTCTGCCTGGTTACTGACCTTTCCCAGTATGGACCCTAAGCCACTGGCATATGCCATCCAGAATGTTAGTTTTGATATAAGTATTATAAGCCTGGTCTCCTTGGTAAGTATGTTTCAGTGTTGGATGAAAATCCCAGTATAAGTTTGAGAATAGCTTGGTAACAGTGAAGTATTGGAAATCTAATTTCTTCTGAAAACAAAAAAAGTCTGCCTTGTTTATTGATATTAAAATATAACATCAACATTGTGATGGACTGAGTATTGTCTCTCAAGATGTAACATAGAAAGGCATAAGTGAGATTTTTGTCAGAATAAGATTTGACTCCTGGGCTTACTACATATTAGTTGTGTGCCTGTGGAGTTAGTTCACTTCTCTAAACTTCAATTCTCTCACTTATGAAGATAAAAATTTCACATTCCCATACAATTACTTGAAGGCTTAAATGCTATAATAAATGTGAAAAGCATCTTGTGAATGATGACTCACCATGCAAACACTAGCTGGTGTATGATCATACATTCAGAAGAGATCTTTGAGATCAAGTTCAACCACCCATATAATGTTAATGAAACTTTAGGCTACTTCACAAATTGGATATATCTAGCTCAATGTAAATAATTCAGCATTTGATAACTAGTATATTTTATAGGTGAAGTTGCTTATTGAATTCTAGTATTGTTTCAGATCTTAAAAATAGAGTGTTCAGGGGCCCGGCAGAATGGCTCAGTGGTTTAAAGCGCCTGCTTAGGAAAGCTTGGGCAGCTGCAGGGACCATGCTTCAATCCCCGGCACCACATGCTGTGCCAGCCCTGCCCTGAGGGCAGGCTGAGCTGGCCATAAAATATACAAACAGAAGTTCTGAAACAAGAAAAAAATTAAATTAAATTAAAAATTTTTTAAAAATAGAATGTTCACTGTTAAAGGAAGAAAGATAGGGAATTGCAAACAAATGCATTGCAGAAAGTAAGTGCATAATTCATGTAAATTTTAAGAGATCCTACATCAAGCTGAGGGGATAGCTCAACAATCTTAAGTGGCCGCCTGGCAAGTACTAGATTTGAGTTAGATCCCTGGTACCACATGGCATGCCAGCCCCAGAATGCTGGCCACTGAAATTGCCACTGAGATGGCCACTGAGATGGGGCGTGGTAATGCATGCTTGCAATCCCAGTGCTGGGGAGGCTGAAAACAGGAGGATCACCACGAGTCTGAGCTGCTTAGTACCCTGTGCTAAATACACCAAAAAAAATTGATTTGGGAACAAGTAAATGAAAATTACAATATTTTATAAACCAGGATAAAGAGGATTCTTTAAAGATACTAAGTATGATGCTAGAGATGTGGCTCAGTAGTAAAACATTTGCCTAGTTTAAGTAAGGCCCTGTGTTTGATCCTCAGCAACACACACACACACACACACACACACACACACAAGGTAAGTATTTAAAGTAAGTATAAAGGTTAAGAGACATGAATAACTTAGGAAATTTTTGTCTTCTAGATCTGGTCTCTGGCTATTCTGCTCTTGAGCAAGAAATATAAACAGCTTCCTCATATGCTTACAACTAATTTACTTATTGCCCAGGTTAGTGTACCAACAGATATTTAAAACTATGTTTTTCTCAGGAACTTTTCTACTACATAGGACAACTTACTTTTCTAGGTTTTCCCAAGTGGCTACTAAAAAGTTTTAACAGTCAATTATAACTTGACTACAATTAGTCTATACCTAATATATTAAACTTTGCAATAGGTCATGAACTTTAAGGAGAGGCTGATAATGGAAGTTGGTAATCATTTCTTCCTTTTAAATAGAAATAATGTAATTGTAAAACTTGATCTCTCACAATCTTACTTTTCTAATTAAATCTGTATTTGTTTCATGAGATGTTAAGTTAAAAGAGCTTCAAACCATAATAGAACTTCAGCATTTTCCACGTAAACCATTACTAAAATAAGTTTGGTGTATAGAGTGCTTGTATGCCATGCAGGCCCTTTTCCCCAGGGTGCACTGAGATGGGGACTGAGACTGGGTGTGGTGGCACTTGAGCCTATAATCCCAGCACTTGGGAGGATGAAAACAGGAGGATTACTGAGTCTGATCTGTGTAGTGAGACCCTGTAGGCCCTGTACTAGACACATGAAAAAAGAATGTTTGTTGTCTTTTTCAGCTGAATATATTATAGACTTTGCATGAAAATGAGTTTTTATCATAAATCTTATAGTTTTAGTATAATAATAATTAGCAATTAGTGTTCATCTAAAATAAATAATTATATTTGCTGCAAATGAAATGTATGAGTGTAACTAGACTCGCTAGTTTTCTGTGATAGTATTGAATCATACGGTTTTCTTCGCTATTTACAGTCTTTTAATAATTCTTTCTTTAGTCTATTGTCTGTGCTGGAATGATGATATGGAATTTTGTTAAAGAAAAGAATTTTGTTGGACAAATTTTGGTGTTTGTTCTATTGTACAGCTCCCTGTATAGCACCTACCTATGGACAGGTAAGTTGCATCATGAATGCACATTGAGTTCTGTTCCCCTCTCCCCCGCACCACCTTCTAGTCCTCTATGTGAACTTTGGTAATACAGGATTAGGTTCCTGCAACTACTGACACAAGCAGTCTGCAAAGCTGAGTTCTCTTTCCTGTTACACTCAATTTCTGCCCAGAGTCAGAGCACTCTGAAGTCACAAGGCACTTTTCCTTAGGGTCTCACTCTAAGCCACTGTCAGCACAGCTTCCCTTTGAAGATACCAAGAGGGCAAGCACCAGAAGGAGGTGGAAAAGAGAATAGGCAGAGGTACGTGAGGTGTGTCTCAGGGCTCACACTAGATAGAGTCCTACAGAACTGAAAAGTTATAACTCTACCTTATGCAAATTAATTACTTTTTGGATCAAACTTCAGTTTCTTTACCTGTAAAACTGGGTTATTTTGAAGTGAAGTGAATTATTTGTATTTCATACTATAACTGTAAAAGGAAACAGAATGGTCAGGAAGTCACTGTAGAAGACCTTTGATTTCATGCCTTCAGGATCAAAAAGAGGTCCCAGGTAAGGCAACAGCCTTTTGAAGTGAGGCAGCAGTGTAGTGAGGAATTACAGTAGAATGAGAAATTGAATGCCGACCGAAGATGGTTTGTGCTTCTTAAAAGCAAGTACACTTCCCACAGCAGGAGAGTTGTGAGACATCAAAAGAAGTTAGGGATTTTATTTCCTAATATAAGTGTGCCACTAATGTCTAATACCTGAGTTTGTTCAGGTAAAATTTATAAGAATAAAAGAGCAGCGAATACAGGTACAATGAGCTCCAACTCTTCCTCTGGAACCTATTTCAAGTATGCATTGTCAGAATCTATCCAAAGTTCTTCTGAGCTCCCGATGATGGTGATGATGGTAACTTTTACCCTTCAGATTACTATGATACAACAGAATTTTAGACCTCAAAGTTTATTTTTAAATATCTTGTTCAGTCATTTTTAGTTTAGCTCATTTGCACATGTCATCCTCTCAGCTTTTACCCTACCTACTGTTCTTTCTTTTCTTCAAAACTTGCTTTTTTAAGAAAACAGCTTTAATCAGTTTGGCCTTTATCAGTGTAATCCCAAGTTTTTTTGTTCTACTTAAAATTTTCAAATATATGACTAGTTTTTAAAAATTCAGCTCTGGGCTGGGGAGACAGCTGAGTGGCATTAGCACCTGACTGGCATGCACAAGGTCCCAAGTTTGATCTCTGGTACCTACCCCCCATGCAAAACAATAATCAGCTTTGTGCTGGTCTTATTTAAATCTTTCATTTTTCAGATTAGGAAAATAGCCCAAAAAGTTAAACCACAGGTTGTATCACAACTTCACTGGAAAGCCATGCAGGGCTAGGTTCTGCCTGAGAGGACATGACTGTCTTCACACAGTGGGTGCTTCAGTGGTACAGTCAGCACTATAGCTGATTCCACAGTCAGCAGTTGCAGAGTGCCTAGTACTGTGGCATAGTGGGCACAATGTGATAGGTTACTTGTCTCCCTGGCACTTGGCAACCTGGAACTAGAGAGTATACAGATATACTAGGGGAGGTGCAATGTGAAGAAAAACAACTCTTAAGGACCCAAGTGCCAATTTACGTTAATCCTATTATGGTGTTATTTAATATGTACAGTCTCAAATCTAGATATGAATTCTTTATTTCCAACTATAAAAACAAAGCCAATTCACAGATGAGATTCAAACAGCACTATAAGCCTAGTAATTCTAATTAGTGGCATTAATCAGTATCAGGAAAGGTCAAGTTTTACCTAATGTAAATCTCATTTTATTTGTAAAATGGAACTACTTCTCTGGTTTTTCAAGTTTGGCTAGACTTTAGATCCAGATAGAATACAGAATTATAAGGGCCTGGCAGGATGGCTCAGTGGTCTAAAGCTCCTGCTTAGGAAAGCTTAGGTGGTTGTAGGGACTGCGGTTCGATCCCCAGCACCACATGCTGCGCCAGCCCTGCCCTCAGGGCAGGCTGAGCCGGCCATAAAAATAAATAAATAAACAAACAAAAGTTCTGAAACAAGAAAAAAAAAAGAATACAGAATTATAAACTGGTTACTTTTCTTTCTTCAAACTATTACAGAACCTTTGTTCAGAATGTATATCGTTGATACTATCTGGCCTTCACTTAGCTAAGCATAAAATAAACTTAAAAATAAATTAAAATAAAAGTTTAAAAAATACCATATAAAGTCAAATATAAGCTGTGAAATGATGAGACTATTTCTGATTATATAATGGGTACACAATTATTACCATAGAAAAACAAAAAAAGACTTTAAATTTCTTATATATTACCTGATCCTGAGGAATGTGTCTTAGGAACCCCAGAGGTTCACAGATCTGAGTTTGAGAGTTAAAGAACCTACCTCATATCACAGGTTTTGTCTGCACTCTGCTGGATGGGTGAACTCTTGTTTTCATGTATTTAAAATGCAGGTGTTGATTCCAAACCGAGATTCTTTCTAATGTTGCAGTTCAGTAGAATTTTATTAAAACAGATGTGGCTTATATAAATGATTGGACATAATGTATAATGTTCGAGAACTTAAAACTATTTGTGTTTGTTTTAAGTTCATACCATATTTATATTAAGCTCTATCACTACACTTTAAACATTTTCAAAATTTACAACCTGTACATGAATTGCTTATTGTACCTGTAATCCTAAGCACTCTAGGAGTTTGAGGTAGGAAGTTCGAGTCTAGCCTAGAGATTTAATAAAGCCTTGTCTCAAAAAAACCCCAGCAGGGTATAGGTATGGAAAACATTGCTTTTAATAACTTCTTAACCACCACCAACAGAGTGTGGGTGCTCTTAGAACTGTTCTGTATACAGTTTAAAAACTTTGTTTTCAGTTGTACTTAGATCCCAGTCACATAGGGAAAAGATACAATGATTGGGGCTTTTTTTTTCAAAAAATTATTTCACTTACTGGTTTTTTTTTTTTTTTTTTGTAAATTTTATTTTATTTTCATTTTGCTGTCCCAGGGTTTGAACTCAGGACTTTGTTCTTGCTAGGCAGGTGCCTATGCCACTGAGCTATTTCCTTGGCCCTTGACTGGGACTTTTGAAAAAAAAATCCTTCTGGACAAATAAGATTTGGGTAAAGAAACAATATAGAAAGGAAAACACAAGTGATTTTGAATTAAGAGTATTTGCTTCAAACTATTGGAGACAGTATTTACTTAGGAATAAATTCTTGAGTATGAAAATGGATTACTATAATATTGAAATAAGCTTGGTATTTTTAAAAAAGGAAATGAGATCTTGTGAAGTCTGATGAACATTAAGAGTAATTATTAAGCCGGGCGTGGTGGCACATGCCTGTAATCCCAGCACTCGGGAGGCTGAGGCAGGAGGATTGGTAAGAGTTCGAGACCAGCCTGGGCTACCAAAGTGAGCTCAAGGCCAGCCTGAACTGTACAGCGAGACCCTGTCTCAAAAAGACCAAAAAAAAAAAAAGAGTAATTATTTTTCTTTCAATCATTGCTTCTTGTTCCTAGGTCTTCTAGCAATTTCTTTGTTCCTTTTGAAAAAGAGAGAAAGTGTACAAATTCCTATTGGACTCATTATCATATCTGGTTGGGGGTAAGTTGATCCTTTTCTGTTTGATTACATGTTTCCATATATACAGTTACTATTCATTTTCTCTCTTTCTCTTTCAATAACCTTTTATTATAGAATTCCTGCTCTCCTTGTTGGTGTTCTTTTGATAACTGGGAAACACAATGGAGATAGCATTGACTCAGCCTTCTTTTATGGAAAAGAGCAGGTGGGAAGAATTTATTGTCAGTTCTGTTCCTAAGAACATCTCTATTAGCTGGTTAATGTACCTTGCTATACTTACATTAAAATTCATTTTGAATATCACATATCACACCATTGATCTACTGTCACTTTATCACACTTCAGAATTGGGTGAACATTTCCACTTATCTAAGTTTACTCTTAGCTGAAGGATTCTTTTTTTTTTTTCTTGTTTCAGAACCCTTATTTGTTTATTCACTCATTTTTATGGCTGGCTCAGCCCACCCTGAGGGCAGGGCTGGCACAGCATGTGGTGCCGGGGATCGAACCGTGGACCCTGAAGCCACCCAGGATTTCCCAAGCAGGCACTTTCGACCACTGAGCCATCCTGCCAGGCCCTGAAGGATTCTAAATGTTTAAAACTTAACTGATTCTTACAAACTCTTTGAGAGCTGGATATGGTAGCTCCTTCCTATGGTCTCAACAACTGGGAGGCTGAGCTAGGAGTGTTGAGTCATGCTTGGGTGTTTGGGGCCAGACTGGGAAACTTAGTGAAACATTGTCTTAAGACAGAAA
>PVJA010009985.1:42500-58836 GCA_004027025.1 Myocastor coypus
TTTTTTTTTTTTTTTTTTTTTTTTTTTTTTTTTTTTTTTTTTTTTTTTTTTGCCTTTTTTTGAGACAGAGTCTCGCTATGCAGTTGAGGCTGGCCCTGAGCTCACTTTTGTAGCCCAGGCTGGTCTCGAACTCGCACCAATCCTCCTGCCTCAGCCTCCCGAGTGCTGGGATTACAGGCGTGAGCCACCACGCCCGGCTAGGCTTTTGTATTTATCTTATAAATCAGTTTTTGGGGAGACAGAGATTGAAAGGAACCCTCACCCTCCCAGATGCCACTGTCCTCTCCATGTATGTCTCAGAACTGGCTAGCGAGGGCCTGACAACATCATTACCCTAAGGGTCGTAAGCACACAAAGTTGGGGCTATCTCTTCCCTGTCCTTGAAGATAGCAAGTAAACTATATCATAGACATTCTTTAGGTCCCATCATTATCACCTCAAGCTGGAAAATTAACTTGAACCTGTAGTATAAATAAATGGAGAACTAGAAGATAGGTATCCCTTATTTCCCTATGCAAACTTTTGCAATGTTTACACTTACCCCTCTCCTTATCTCACTATTTTATAATTGCTTTTTAAATTCTTCCCATCACCCACTCAACTACAAATGCTATATCTGATCTGCCTATCATTATAGGCTTGACATATAGCATGGTTTTAGGCTTTATGTAAATATTCAGTAATATTTGTTAAACAGATGGATAGATGAGTGCGTAGGTAAGTTACACCATGATTCTTTGAAACTATGCAAACAGCTAGGGCAAAGTGCTTTTTTATTTGCATGTTTGCTAGTGTTTCTGAGGAAAAATCTTTTAAACCTATCTGATTGTTCTTTCCTAAATCCCGCTCTTTTCTGCTTTCCTAGTAGTATTAACACACAGCTCCTCACATATCCAGCCTGGTCTTCCCCTACCCCTGCCCCTTGCTACACATTTGTCAGAGACCTATGACTTGTACATGTTATAAGGGCAGAATTGTGACTGAAAATAAAAATGGCCTATTTTGTTTTATTTATTTATTATTATTTTAAAGAGAAAAAGAAAATTAAGTGCCTTCCTGGCAAGTGCAAGGTCATGAGTTTGAACCCTGGTCCCACAAAAAAGAAAAAAAAAAATTAAAAATAACAAGAGTTTGAAAACATGTTTATAGGACAGTAACAATAATATATTGCATATTGTTATCTTCATAATAGTTATTCAGAGTACGAAGTATAGGTAAGAAATATTTTCCAAACAATATTAGTATAAACCTTTATTTTCAATCAACTAAGAGAAACTAGCTATGTAACTATCATGTGTATATATCTGTCTTTCCTTCCTTCCTTCCTTCCTTTCCTTCCTTCTTTTCTTCCTTCATTCCTTCCTTCCCACCTTCCATCTTTTCTTTTCTTTTTATATTGTAGCAGTGTGGCAATGCTGCCAGCTGTTTCTCAATTAGAAAATATGGGCTCTTGGCTCCCTTCCACAACTGTGACTAAAACCCAACAGATACTTCTGTTTGTCCTGTTTTTGCCACAGGCCCCAGCCAAACCCATTGCCATCCACACTGACAGGATAAATGGCAGGGTAGGGTCAATGACTTCTAGGGCTTGCACCTGTGCAACAGCCTGTTTGAGTCCTGAGAAGCAGCTTCCACTGCATCTGCCCAGTCCCATGTAGCACCCTTCCAGATAATCTGGTGTAAAGGGCGCAGCAGTATAATTAGATGCAGTATAAACGTTGGCCAGAACTGTTGTAGGTCTGGGGTATGCTTGGATCTTATCAATAACAGCATCAGGAATTACTTTTGTCTTACCTGATCAGATAAACTCCAAGAATTTGACAGATAAGCCAAGTACCTGACCTTATCTTTGTTCAATAGCCCACCCCTACATTAGCAAAGTTTTCCTTTAGGTTGTATGTAGCAGCTTCCAGATCTGCAAAGCATGGCTGGCAGTAGAGCTCAGCAGACTAAACACTTAGGTAAGTGTAGGAGTCAGGGTTCAGTCCTTGGCACCGCATGCCACACTGTCCCTGCCCTTGGGCATGCTGAGCTGGCAATGGAATCTGGACATGGTAGCTCACACCTGTAATCCCAGAACTAGGGAGACAGAAATTGGGAGGATCACTACAAATCTTGACTGCAGAGTGAAACCCTGCACACACACACACACACACACACACACACACACACAATCTGCAAGGCAATCAGAGATTAAGATATCATTGATATAATGAAACAGTGACAAGGAATGTGGCTTGCTCCAGGTGGCCAAGTCCTGGGCCACCAGGCCTTGACACAAAGTTGGGCTATACAGATGGCACTGTAGCAAGTTCATCTTGACTGTCAGGTGCAATGGCAATTGAAAAGAAGGCATTTGCCAAATCCACAAAATAATGTTATTGACACAGCATCAGGGTAAGATCTATCCAGTCTGCAATGTTAGAAAACTGCTGCACACAGTGGAGCAGTCACTTCATTTGGTTCCTGGTATTCCACAGTCATTCTTCATGCCCCATCTGGCGTCCACACTAGCCATATGCAGGAGTGGAAATGGCTCTGGGCAGGGCTTAGGCCCCCTGCTTCTTCCAGCTTCAGGACAGTCTGTCTTATCTCCTCATGACCTCCAAGCAGTGAGTGCTGCTTCAAGCACACAAACTGGCTTGCAGGGGAATCAGCAGTGTGTGATGTGGATGGCCTTGGACTAAGATTTTTACCATGTGAATTTGCAACTGGAATTCCTCCTGCATGGCGTTCAGCTGGGCACCAGTCAGTCTGTCCACCTCTCTACCCCTATATGTGTTCAGCAACTGGGGAAACATAGACATCATACAAGCATGGCATGGGGGCAAGTGCCCAAGACCCAGTGTTACCTGGCCCTTCTGGAAACGATGTAGTGACCTTCATATACCGTAAAATGGCCTGGGTTTTAGTATATTAGCATTGATTTAGTTCTGATATTTACCTGATACAGGGAAATGAAACTCTCAACCTGCTAGATGTTCAATATGCTGAGTTTGTGTTCTCTAAAATCGAGGAATGAATTCTAGGAGCAACAGAAATAAAGAGTAGGAAGAATTTATTGAAAGAAAGCTTCTGTTTGGGAGGTACCTGTGTACATGTGTGTGTTGATTCCCTATATCACTGGGATGACTGGCTGTGTACTTATATATGTATCTTAGTAATTCTGTCTTAGATGCTTTAAACCTTCAAATTTCTAAAGAGGGTTTGGCCAGATGATCTTTTTATTTTCTTTTCTATTATTCATTGGTTCTATTTTAACCTTGAAATGGCATCATTATCTTAAATTTAGAAAGGCATTCCTAATAGCTTGGTATATATTATAGTTTTTAATACTTTGAACTCTTTTTTGTTTTTAAGAACACCACTAAAGAATTTAAGTACATAATCAGTGAAAGGTTAAGCCTAGGAATTATTGATTTTTCTAGCATATTAAATTTTAGTAGTTTATTACTGAAGTTGTTATCCTCTTATAATCCATGTCAAGGAGCACCATGTCTATATAAGTGTCAAATTTTTAAAGGGCATAACATGCAATTCTCTGACTATATAGGGAACAGTTGCAACTCTAGAGCAGATGTCTCAGTGTAAATTCAGTAAGCCAGTCTGCCTATAAATTAGCAAAAGATTTTTTAGCAGGATCTATTTGAAAAGGAAAAAATACGTAATTGTTTTTACTGATTCTCTCAAGACACAGGTTCTTGAAAGAGGATTTGATTAGCCTAGGCCTAGAGGATTGTGGAAGACTAAGGAATTGTCATCAAAGAAGGGAAGACTGTTTTTTGGACAGTAAGGATGGCTGTTCAGTGAGCTATCAAAGTTAGTTGAATTTTCTACAGTAATCAATAAAGCATTAATGTATATTTCACAGAAGGAATCAAATAAAAATTGTATTGAATGAAGGAATGAAAAATATTTGTATTCTCAGTTCGCAAAGCACAGCGGAAATAAAATAGCATGAAAATGAACATTTTCTCTTTTCTCACAGGATGAGGAGAAGATATGTAAAAGCGCTGTCACTTGTCTGGCACCCTTCAGACGCTAACTTCTGTGTAATCACGGCTCAGTACTTTCTGACAAATCACATGTGGAAACATTCCCATATGAGGCTGTCCAGGCAGGCTTTGCTTGGTTTGGTCTGTAGACTGCTGTTCTGAGTGGATTCTACCCTCACATATTCTTTTCTCTTTGCAGGCTGCTGCTCTTGCTCCATGGGTAATGGTGAATTACGGTGCTCATCAGCAGAGCCAGTAGCAAACACAAGCTCCAGTGCACCTGTGACTCCTTCCTTTGACAAAAGTAAGTGCCCCAGCTATAAGGATGGGCTAAAGGGACGAAGATTCATTATCCTTATGCTTCAAAACATACTCTTTGTGGGATCTTGGTAAATGCTATAACACTGAGGAACACTGAGAATATAGATTCTCAAACAATAAGGGGGAAATGTTAATAGCATAATAAGCATGCAGAGAGAATAATTGTTTTAAAAATATTAGGTTCTTAGCAGGAAGTAATAAGTGGTATTAAGACATTACACATACAACACATTTTCTAATAAATTTAACTTAAGTAATAAACTCAAAAAGCTTGTCCTGGGCTAGAGAGATAGCTTGGCAGTCTAAGACCCTGCCTGTATTTGAAGTCTTTAAAAGCACCTTTATATATCAGCGGTTCTCAACCTGTGGGTCGAGACCCCGGCGGGGATCGAACGACCAAAACACAAGGGTGATCTAAAGCCATTCCGAGTCATAACTGTTACAAAATTACAGTTTTGAAGTAGCCACCAAAATTTTTTGGTTTGGGGTCAGTGCAACATGAGGAACTGTATTGCGGGGTCATGGCATTAGAAAGGTTGAGAACCGGGGCCTGGCGGGATGGCTCAGTGGTCTAAAGCGCCTGCTTGGGAGCTTGGGCGGCTTCAGAGACCGCAGTTCAATCCCCGACACCACATGCTGTGCCAGCCCTGCCCTCGGGGTGGGCTGAGCCAGCCATAAAAAATGAGTGAATAAGCAAACAAAGGTTCTGAAACAAAAGAAATAAAAAATAAAAATAAATTAAAAAAAAAAAAGAAAGGTTGAGAACCACTGACATACTTGATGCCAGATACAACTTCTCTAACTACAGTGGAACACTCATCTCTGACAAAACAAAACAAAGAAGGGGAATATAAATATAGGACCATTTTGTTGTGAAAAAATAAGATATATATCTGTATATAGATAGATATATATACATATGTATACATATGTATATACAAGATAGATATACAAGCCGGGCGTGGTGGCTCACGCCTGTAATCCCAGCACTCGGGAGGCTGAGGCAGGAGGATTGGTGCGAGTTCGAGACCAGCCTGGGCTACAAAAGCGAGCTCAGGACCAGCCTCAACTGCATAGCGAGACCCTGTCTCAAAAAGACAAAAAAAAAAAAAAAGATAGATATACAGCTACTTTCTCTTAGTTCATTGAGAAGAAAGGCTTATACTAATTTTGTTTAGACAAGATATCATGTCTGCATCTTGTCCTCTGAATAACTACTACAAAGGCAACAATATGCAATGTATTAATTATTATAACTGTCCTACTAACCTATTTTGAAACTGTTTCATTGCTATTTTTGTCTTTTTTCTCATTAAAATGAATAAAAATAAAAAAATAAGAAAGAAAAAAATAAAAAAAGAACCTGGCTGGCAAGCACAAGGACCCAGGTTTGATCCCTAGTACTGTATGCCATGACAAGACCCCAAGTAAATAAATGAATAAAAGACAAAAAAAAAAAAAAAAAAAGATGATGCTTGTAAGGGCTATTACTTTCTAGGACTTTTTTTCCTCTTCTAGGCATGTATGCATATATTGCAGTACTGGCATTGGAACACAAGGATTTTTGAAATTTATTTTACTTTTTTGAGACAGTATTATAAGTTACCCAGGTTGGCCTTGAACTTGAAATCTTTCTGCTCTAACCTCTCAGAATGCTGGGATTAAAAGTGTGTGCGACCATGCCTGGTTTTTTGTTTGTCTTTGTTTTGTTGTTATTTTTTCTTATATTAGAAACTGAAACTCCCCCACTATCCCTAACCCCTATGACTAGAGCTTACTAATTACTCCTAATTACTCTGAATCATTACTCTGAATCTTTATGCTTTAAATGTCCCTTATTGATTGATTGATTGATTGATTGATTGATTGATTGATTGCTTTTTACAGTACCGGGGATGGAAATCAGGACCTTGTGCTTGTAAGGCAGGCATTTATGCTACTGAGCAATCCCCAGCCTTTGTCTTTTTTTGTTTGGTTGGTTTTTTTTTTTAGATTTTTTTTTTTCTTGTTTCAGAACCTTTGTTTGTTTATTCACTCATTTTTATGGCCAGCTCAGCCCGCCCTGAGGGCAGGGCTGGCGCAGCATGTGGTGCCAGGGATCGAACTGCGGTCCCTGAAGCCACCCAAGCTTTCCCAAGCAGGCACTTTAGACCACTGAGCCATCCCGCTGGGCCCCCTGGTTTTTTATTTTTTTAATGTCTTTGGTACAGGTTCTCACTACACAGCTCAGACTCATAGTGGTCCTGCTGTTTTCAGTCTTCCCAGCACTGGGAAGACCTTTTCCTACCATGCTTGGTCTCACTGGCCCTCTTTGGTTTTTTGAGGCAAGTTTTTGTATTAAACTTTGATTCTCCTGTTTCAGCCTTTTGAGTACTGGGATTACCGGCTTAGCCTACCTTGCTCACCTAAAATGTGCCACTTTTTTTTTTTTTTTTTTTTTTGTGGGACCAGGGTTCAAACTCACGACCTTGCATTTGCCCAGCAGGTACTTGTGCCTCAGAGCTATCTCCCCAGCCCCTAATGTGCCACTTTTTATAAAATCAGTTTTTTAAAAAGCTTTAAAAGTATTAAACTTTTGATATATAAACTAAAAGACAATGCATTTTATGAATTTCAAATTATTTAAAACTGAATATTCTTATATGGAACTGCAGGGTATTTTTAATTGATTGCTCTTATTTATAATCAAACTAGATAGGAACAGCTCCAAAAGTGCTGTTTATAATGAGGCATCTGTAAGCTCTGTTATTGCTAAGGGCTTATGTTTTTATATAGAAATACTATGGCGAATGAAAATTAGTGCTGTGTATGAAGAACCTAGTAAATGTTCATCAACTACTGGTGGCAGGAGTTGTTAGGTAGATGGCATTTGTTTGGCAGACATCTGCTAGCTAGGACTGAAATAATATTCATACTTAGAAAGACATACAAATATATCAAATGTGGAAGTTTTATTAATTTTTTCTAATACAAATCCCCTTCCGGCATTTAGTCCAATTTTCAATGTTGTGTGTGTGCTTCATAAAGCTGTTTCTTCATGTTAGAATTCCCCAGGTTTTCTTCTTTATTTTTTTCTCCTTACACAGCAGGCATGGAAGTAAAGTCATTATCCATTTCAACATGTACTCTGATTCATGGACCTTTTTTGCCTGCCTCTCACAAATGCCTTAGAGTTCTCTTATCTGTCACTTCATTACTAAGGCTGATTTCTGAACTCTTTTAAATTACAGGGTTTTTAAATTTTCCTGATACTTAAATATATATAAAATGAGAGCCATCAGATATAGACTTCATCTATACCTATAATTCAGTATAATTACTAAGCTAGTTTTTTAAAGTCTAAAGTAAGTCAAACAATAGACAAATTGTTTAGAATTTAACAATATAATTCATTTCCCATTTCCTGCCATAACACAAAGCCCAAATAAATATTGCATTCAGTTTAGATTGCTAAATGACAACAATATATGAAAAGGGGAAAGAAAAATAATAAAATGGATCTGCATCCATTTTTGTAATATTTACAGACAATATTTTAAATTAGCTTTATTAAATATTTCTACAATTTTTCTACACATCGATATTGTGTTAGCCAGCTTTCCATTGCTGCAAAAAATACCTGAGATTATCACCTTATTTTAGCTCATGTTTTCAGAGGTTTGCTGCATGGTCTGTGGCCTGTAGTGATACAGAACCTAGAAGTAACACATGGTAGAGGAACTACTGACCTCCTGGCAGCTAGGAAGCAAAGAGAGACAGAAGAGGTGGGAAGAGGGTCCTAAAGTCTGTTCGAGGGCCCACCCCTGTGATCTAATGTTCTGCCTCCTCCCAATAGTGCCTTCATTCGTTAGACAAATTATGGCAGATGTACTGTATTCACAAATAATTTTATTAAGATGAAATCATACTCAGAAATTATTTGGTAGCTTACTCATTTTTACTTATCACCACTGTGAACTTTGCCCTGCTATTAACTGTCATGCTGTCATTTCCAGTGATAGGAACTACCTTCAGCAGCACACCTGCTGTGGATTCGTCACCCCTACACTGGACCTTCCTTAATGGTTATATATGTCCTTTTTTTTCTTTTCTTTTCTTTTTTTTTTTTTTTTTTTTTGTACTGTAGGGAAGGGTCTTCAGTGTCTCACTACTAGGTGGGACGTGTAGTGATCTGCCTGGTGAGAGCCTCCGAAGAGCTGGTTTTAGAGGCATGCACTACCACACCCAGTCTCATTTGCCAGTCTCAGTGCACCGGGGACAGGGCCAGCATAGTAGGCCTGGGAATCAAACCACTGGTCCCTCTATATGGCTGGTCCATATATGTCCATTTTAAAAAGTGACTTTTTAGTAGTAGCATACTTTTTAGTTTCTGAGCAAAAGGCCTTTTCTTTTCATTTTATTTTTTGGAATCACAGAAATCCTTCTGTTTTCAATGTCCCAAGCACTGGGATTACAAGTGTCCACTACCACAGCCAGTCTCAATAGCTGTCTCAGTGTGCCCAGGGGTGAGGCCAGCACTACATGCCAGGGATCTAACCAGATCCCTAAGCCTACCTAGGCAGGTGCTTTAATCTGCTGAGCTATCTGGCTGACCCCAAAAGTGGCTTTTTAAAAATGCAGATTTTTATCTTTAACTTGAGGGAATGAACTCTCAAATTCTGGGTTTTGAATCACTGATTTAAACATTAACCGTAAGACTGCATTATAGATTAGTCATCATGTAAATAATGCTTTTCCTTTGCTGCCACTGATAGAGTGGAACTAAGATAGGAATTGAAAATTTATTTTCACAAAAGATTCCTCATGTCTGATTTGGGCCAGAGGAATCATATCTGTTATTTGGACTTAGTTTCATATGTAAACAAAAGGTGGTGTACAGTCTTCACTCGATAACTTACTGCTTTTTATAAAGACAAATTTTAACCTCTTTTAGAAAAGGCAAAAGTTGGAGCAGCCAAATAGCTAAGCAGATCAAAGTGCCTGTAAGCAGGTGCAGGAGCTTAGAGTTCAATCCCCAGGCCTGCCATATGGGACCCACCCCTGAGGTGCTACTGAGACAGCAACTGAGATTGTGCATGGTGGTACACACCTAAAATCCTAGCTCTTGGGAGCCTGTAAACAGGCAGATCTCTATGAGTCCGATCTAGTGGTGAGACCCTGAACAACCTGTAGACCCTTCCTTAAAATAAAAAAAATAAAAGAATAAATTAACAGGCCAGGGAGATAGCTCTGGCAGGTGCCTGCCTGGCAAGTGCAAGGTCGTGAGTTTGAACCCTGGTCCCACAAAAAAAAAAAAAAAAAAAAATTAAAATTGTCCTACTAACCTGTTAGGAAACTCATTGCTATTTCTTTCTCATTAATATTAATAAAAAAAGAAAAGGCAAAAGTTAATAGTAAATTTGTTTTAGTTATCCAAAATGGGTGTATTTCTGACTAATAGGGATATTTATTATAGGTAAAACTTGAGTTATTAATTTAGCCTTTAAAATATACATAATTATAACTTATAACATTAATATATAATTATATAGCATAAATTATACAGATAGAAAACACCATTGAGTGATATAAATGGGAACTATTACATACTACTTGTGTCTTTTTCACATTAAAAATGCTCTACAACTGAAACTCTTCAAACAACATGAAGGAGTTCTCTTCCAATTTTCTCAAAATTATATACTAATTCTTAGCTGAATGTGCTTTTTTGTTGTTTCTCTTAGGAAGCCATTATAAATTTAAAATGCATTCAAAGAAAAAGCTCTGATTACAAATTGTTGTGCTTACTGTTTTATAGATGATCACTGTGTGAGTCGCTGCAACTCCCAGAGCTGCATATTAGCCCAGGAAGAAGAACAGTATCTGCAGACTGGAGACCCACAACTGACTCGACATGTCTTGCTGTGTTTACTTCTAATTATTGGCCTGTTTGCTGTAAATTTTTTTCTGATTTTGTTTGGGGACTGTTTCTTTAAATGTTTTGCAAGGGTCTTATTGCAGCATCTAGGGGAAACTTAGCTGCTACTTTCTTAGTAGTATGGCAGCAAAAACATCTGAATTCTAGTTGGGCTAAGTGTTTTAGATGGAGAATCACATTTTACTCAGTTGCCTAAGTGCTCCCAGAGCCTATACTGATTAGAATCACTTATTCATCCTTTGCTGGAATTTGTTAAAATAAGATGGTGTTCAGGGCCACTTATTCCTGATTACTTGACTGACTACAAAGTAGATAAGTGCCTAAATTATCTCTCAGAAGATATTGCTCAGATAAATAAACCTTTTAAGATAATTTTAATTATAAAAATATTAAAACTACTTAATATAACAAAAGAGGAAAAATGCCCATTATACTGCAGTACTATTTTTAAAATGAAGTTTTATTTTATGTTATGTTATGTTATGTTATGTTATGTTATTTTATTTTATTTTGCCTGCACTGAAGATCAATCCCCGTGCATTGTACATGCTAAGCACAGGCTCTACCACTCAGCTATGCACTTAGCCCTGCCTTCTCATTTTTTAACACATCTTTCTTGTGTTAAAACACAAGAAAACAAACATATATTTGTTTCTCTTTGTTTTTGCTTTGTCAAGCATTTTCATGGTGCTACATAGTGTTCATACTTTAAATGGCTCCTGAATGAGGCTGGGGAGATAGCTCAGCAGTATAAGCACTTGCCTGGCAAGCCCAAGGATTTGCCCACACCACATGCTGTGCCAACCCCGGGACCCCAGGTGCACAGTGCTGGCCAGTGAACCTAGGCATGGTGGCACAGGCCTGTAATCCCAATGCTGGGGAAGCTGAGACAAGAGGATCACTGCATAGCTACATAGCAAGACCCTGTACCCAACAGATAGATTAGGTGCTAGATGACAGATAGATAGATAGATAGATAGATAGATAGATAGATAGATAGATAAATAGAAAGAAAAATAAACGGCTCCTGAGTAAACCATAAGAAACATATATTATAATTTTCTCAACCACTTCATAAGGAATTATTTCTAGATTTTCAAAATGTTCTAATAAATATCTTTGTACATTATGTTTCCTAATGGCAGATTCTCAAATCTGATAAACCTATAGCAAGATGCATAAATATTTCTGTAACTTTAGGTAGGTTACTAAATTATTTCCCAAAGAGGCAATAATATATTCATAACGTGCACTCAACAGCACTAAAACTGTAAAAATTTTAACTTGATAATTTAATAATAAAATATACTATTACAATGTATGCATTTCTTTAATTACTAAAGTATTATTAGTCATTTACCCATCTTTTGTAAGTCATCAGTTCTCCTATCATCCTTTAAGATGGCTCAAGAGTGACTTGCCAGGAGTGGGAGATGGGCCATTTAACCCACGACCTGTCTCACTATTGGATTCCTTCTGTAGTATGGTATCAGCCAGCAATGCTCTTAATGGCTTCTGTTAAAGAACAAAAATTGAAAAACAAGAAACACTGCCAAGAATTGCTGCTTAGTGATATAATTGTGCCCATTGTGTAGAGCTAATTTTAAAATCAGTCCTGCCTTAGGCTAGTCAGCAGTCCTAGTATGTTATGTAAGTTTCTGTATTACTGCTCATGTCGTCTTGCTGCAAGTCTGATCAGAATAGATGCTGTATGAATGACACCTGTCAGGAGGAGAGGGTGAAACGTCTTATTTGAAAGACAAAGCCTCTGTATCCTCAGTGTTTTTCCCTTTAGTCTTCTCTCCTAATTACTAAATAGATAAGGTATTGTACTGTGCTCTGGATGGAGAGAAATGATTAGTATGATTCATTTTGAAGTACTCTTTTTCTCCTTCTTCTACAGAATCTTTCCAGTTGTTTATGGTGGCTGTTCAACCAAGAACCTGGAAGACTCTATGTTGAATTACAGTTTTTCTGTGCAGTGTTTAACTTTGGCCAGGTATTTATTTAGTAAGAATTTAAAGGGGTTTTTGTTTCCTTGGGTGAGCTGACTGGGCAGCAGGAGATGTGTGTGTGCGGATGATGTTGTCTTCTTTTAAATCAACAGGGTTTAGTTTGTTTGCCAGCTGCTGGTATACATGACAGCTGACAGCTGCTGCCTGTCTCCTAGCAGAGATGAATTATTATATTGGTTAAAGTCATCAGCATGTACACTGAGTGTTCCAACCAGAAATACCAAACAGCTTTTTGCTTTGGTTTTAAGGTAAAGAATGATAATTTAAGCAGGGACAAAATGTCCTAAGTTCTTTTTAAACGTTCTATGATTGTCACATCTCACTTTGGAAAATAACTTACCTTACCTGAACCCTTCTTAAGTGGCTACACTTAAGCTGATGAACATTCTTCCATTTACATTTGATGCCTCCAGAACCTTAAATATTTAAGTCTTTTTCAACAAATCATGCAGTGTATAAGTAATTTTTTTTTTTTTTTTTGTATTTTTGAGACAGGGTCTTGATATACAGTTCAGGCTAGCCTTGAGCTCACTTTTGTAGCCCAGGCTAGTTTTGAACTTGCACCAGTCCTCCTGCCTCAGCCTCCCAAGTGCTGAGATTACAGGCATGTGCCACCATGCCTGGCTTATAAGTCAATTTTGTTTAGGGATAGTAATTACCTTTCCTTGGAACATACTACACGCCAGCCATTGTTAAGCATTTTGTATTATCTTATTTCAATGCCACAAAATACCTATCAAGCAGATATTATCATCCCCAGTTTTAAAAACACAAAAAATTCTACAAAGTAATTAATAGAATGTTATTGTATTTATATATGTTCCTGTCACTATTAAAATGGATATGATGATAAATGACAATTTACATATTGGGGTGTATTTTATGTACACTTTTCAATATTTGATCTTTCCATCAATTCTTTCCTTTTTATTTTTATTGTTTGATTTATAATTGTTTCCAGTACCAGGACCCTACACATACTGGCCAAGTGTTCTACCACTGAGCATCAGCCCAACCTTGTTTTTTTTTTTTTTTAGAATTTTTTTATTTTTATTATTATTTTTTTTTTCTTGTTTCAAAACCTTTGTTTGTTTATTCACTCATTTTTATGGCCAGTTCAGCCTGCCCCGAGGGCAGAGCTGGTGCAGCATGTGGTGCCGGGGATCAAACCGCGGTCCCTGAAGCCGCCCAAGCTGTCCCAAGCAGGCGCTTTAGACCACTGAGCCATCCCGCTGGGCCCCTTGTATTTTTTAATTAGAGAATGATTATAAGATGAATATCAGGGGCCTGGCGGGATGGCTCAATGGTCTAAAGCGCCTGCTTGGGAAAGCTTGGGCGGCTTCAGGGACCGCAGTTTGATCCCCGGCACCATATGCTGTGCCAGCCCTGCCCTCGGGAGCGGGCTGAGCCGGCTATAAAAATGAGTGAATAAACAAATAAAGGTTCTGAAACAATAAATAAATAAATAAATAAATAAATAAATAAATAAATAAATATTCTTAAAAAAAAAGATGAATATCAGGTTGAAAAATACTGTTTGAAATATCTTGCCAATTAAATATGAAATAATTTGCTATTATAGTCAGTTAAGAATTCTCAGTAAATGCTCCCATAAGCTTCTTCCCTAACATTAGTCTCTAGTTCATTTTGCTATTATTGTGTTAACAGAAGAGGGGCTAAAGGCTGAGTGAAGTGACACCAGGCAGTGCGTTAGACATTAACATCCCGAGAGCTACTTGCCACCCATTTCACTTGGTGATGTCACTGGAGATCTGACCGTGTATCCAAGAAGCTACAACATATTAGGTTTAAAATCAGAGTGTCCCTTAGCATTTTGCATTCAGAAAGCCCACTCTAAGCCAGGCCATCCTAGGACTGTACTGAGAAAGCTTCTCTGGCTGGGTTTGTCATGAACAGAGCCTATGCCAGGAATGTTGCACTTAAAATGTTGCCCACATAGCTTATGTCTCAAGCGGCTCGAAGGAGTGAGAGAGACACAGACGCACTCCCAACCCATCTCCTCTTGGGTAGGTGGTTAGAAAGATATTTCCTTCTGTCCATTTATAGTTTGGGGGTGAAGAAATTAGGCCCTTCATATAACACTATTTTGCAGGTGGGGCTATGACTTGGTGGTAGAGTTCTTGCCTTACATGCACAAAGCCCTGGGCCCAATCTCCAGCACCACAAAACAAAAACAAAAAACAAAACCCCACTGTATTGCATTCTTCTTCCCTCATCCCACAGACCCACACCCTGGTGTGCCTGACAAATGGCAGCTCTCTTCTCTCTCTTACAAGTAGTCCCAAATTGGCCTGATCTGTACCTGATCATCCCAAATCCTTCAAACCCCTCCCCTCTCCACTAGAGAGGATCACACTACTGAAATTCTGTTCAGTTACTGTCTTGTAAATAGATACTGCGGCACTTACTAATTACAAAATTTATGAAATTTCAACAGAAGAGTAAATACTTAGCTGGGCATGGTAGTGCATGCCTGTAATCCTAGCAGTTGGGAGGCTGAGGCAGGAGGATCAGTGCAAGTTCAAGACCACCAGCCTGTGCTACAAAAGTGAGTTCAAGGCCAGCCTGAACTGCATAGCAAGACCTTGTCTGAAAAAGACAAAAATAAATAAATAAATAAATAAATAAATAAATAAATAAATAAATAAAATAGAGTAGATACTTAAGCAGAGTGAGAAATACCTTCTTTTCAAAAGGGAAAACCAAAGACATATATCCCTTATTGTTTTCACTGTTCTTCAGTGGCTGAGATGCTCAGCACCAGTTTACATCACCTCTTATGATCTGACAGAATGATTGGAAAAGAGGCAGTGGAGCATCAAGTCTGCCTCCTGGTACTGAATTTTAGGGAGCCTGCTCTGTGGGTCTCATTTAAATGTCACTGTAGTTACTACAGGTTTGCTGCAAACACTAAACTTACTAGTTTCCTTATTTCTGACTTAAAATTTTATCGTTGAGTTCAGAAAAAAACAATTTCGTTTTCTTCTTTAGGGATTTATTTCCTTTGGAATCTTCGGACTGGACAAGCATTTAATCATCTTACCTTTCAAACGAAGGTAAATTTAGTTTTTAAATAAATCTATATTTCTAAAGGTGACAACAAAGCCATTCGTTTAAGACACTGCTATTTTACTTTTTTAGTACCTGCTAGGAGACCATAAAATACCTCAACAAAGGTTATGTGTTGATTCACATATTTGTTGTAAATGATTGCAGAGAGAAATGTTAGATCTATTATAAATTCAACAATGTAATTTGCATTTTAACAAGAACTGATGGATGCTGATTTCTATGCTATTAACTACATAAAGTTAAATGAAACTTGAAAATGTCTTTAGAAATGGAAGTAGTGGGTGGTGTGCCCCTAGAGGTCTATATTTGATTGTCTTTCTCCTTTGACAACAGGATTCCTCTCTCTATTAAACTGACAACTTAGAGGAGACTCAAATTTTCTTTCTAAATTTTTGGGTCTTGATTGGCTTAGTGAAGATTTTTTTTTTTTTTTTTTTTTTAGTAATATCAAGGATTTCTTTCTTTTATTAATTTTATTTTACTATTATTATTTTACATTATGGCTGACTCAGCCTGCCCTAGGGGTGGGGGGCCAGTGCAGCATGTGGTGCCAGGGATTGAACCGCAGTCCCTGATGTTACCTAAGCTTGCCTAAGCAGGCGCTTTAGACCACTGAACCATCTCACCGGCACCTCAAAGATATCTTTATAAAAAAAATAACATGGGGCTAGTTGAACTTAGCAATGGGAGAAAGAAGTTGAAGGTAAATAAATATTTTGTACTTGCTCATTTGGTTTCCATCTCAAAATCATAGAAACTAAAATAGTGCTAGTGGGGGCCCGGCAGGATGGCTCAGTGGTCTAAAGCGCGTGCTTACGAAAGCTTGGGTGGCTTCAGGGACCTCGGTTCAATCCCCGGCACCACATGCTGCGCCAGCCCTGCCCTCGGGGCAGGCTGAGCCGGCCATGAAAATGAGTGAATAAACAAATAAAGGTTCTGAAACAAGAAATAAATAAATAAAATTTAAAAAAAAAAATTTATTAAAAAAAAAAAAA
>PVJA010009986.1:5928-44377 GCA_004027025.1 Myocastor coypus
AAAAAAAAAAAAAAAAAAAAAAAAAAAAAAAAAAAAAGAAATCTCCAAATTAACAGCATCTGAAGTAAAGGAATAACTGCAGAAAGGTAGAGAGGAAATCAGATTAGAAATAATCTATTAAGTAAAAAAAGAAAGGGTAGCAATAATGAAAGAATTACTAAATGCTTCTAAAGAAGACATTGACAAAAAAAATTAGAGGAGAATAAAAAAATAATGGAATCCTTGAGTGAACCATATAGGAAAGAAATAGATCACATGAAGCACTTTCAAGAGATGTACAGGACAATACAATCTCAATGACAAGCTCTCAACACCATATGAACAAAAGTAAAGATAGAGTTTTAGACCTTGAAGACACAGCAGCAGCTAGTGAAAAGGTAGGAAAGGTGCTCTTAAAAACAACAAGGACAGGTGTAACCCACACTCCTGCCAGGTAAGGACCCTCAGTCCACCTTCCCCTTTTTTTCGTCTCCTCCTGCTCAACTTCCGAACCCCAAATCATCTGGAGTTTCCTCTGGCAACCCCTCTGGCCAGTGAGCCTACCAGTACTTTTCAACTCCAGAGCTCCAACTACACCCACAGCCCCGACCCATGGGGCCTCATAGCAGCCAGCAGCCTGAGCTCTGACAAGCAGTCAGGCACTTCGGGAGGGGAACCAACTTGGTGGATCCAGACTGCCATAGACGCTAATAACGTAACTTCAACAAAGTGTAGAGATCACTTCCATACAAAATGATAACAACAAAGAGTAAGACACAATCTCAGGGCCCGAGCCCACACAAATCAAATACAAGAGACACTACCATGGAAGAAAACTGGAATCATGCAGACAAAATCTCTGAATCGGTAGTATCTGAGGTAGACAGACAAATGCTGAAATGTATAGAGCAACTCAGATCAGAGATAACATTTGAAGTTAAAAAAAAAGAGATGCATGAAGTGAAAAAACAACTGGAGAAATGTATAAAGGAAACCAGAGTAGAAATAATATCTGAAGTTAAGAAAGACATGTCTAACTTAATAGCATCCAAAGTATGGGAACAACTACAGAAAGGTAGAGAGGAGAACAGAAGAGAAATAATCTCTGAACTAGAGAGAGAAAGATAACTATAATGAGAGACTACAATACTACTAAAGAAGACACTGATAAAAAAAAAATAGCAGAGAATAGAAAAATTATGGATTTCCTGATGGAGCAACATAGGAAAGAAATACACTGCATGAAACAGTTGCAAAGAGATATACAAGAAAATAAAATCTCAATCACAGGGTGGCAAAACCATATGAACGAAAGTGAAGATAGAGTTTCAGATCTTGAACACACAGTCGCAGCCAGTGAAAAAGTAAGAAAGGATCTCTTTAAAAAAAAAAAAAAAAAGAAAAACTAGAATGGAGGAAAAATAATTTAACATCTGTAAGATGATGCAAAAATGAATAACATAAGATTAATAGGAATCAATGAGAAAGAAAGAGTCGATACAAATGATATAAAAAGAATATGGGCAGAAGTAATAGCAGAAAACTTCCCAAATATGAGAAAGCAATTGGACATTCAGTTACTGAAGCATACAGAACTCCAAACAACATCAAACCAACTAAAAACACACCCACACATATAATAGTCAAGATACCAGAAATCCAGCAAAAGAATAATATACTAAAAGCTGCTAGAGAAAAGAAACAGATCACATTTAAAGGAAAACCCATCAGAATAACAGCAGTTTTCTCTTCGCAAACCATGAAGTCAAGAAGAGCATGGAGCAGAGTGCTTCAAGTCCTCCATGAAAACAAGTTTCAGCCACACTACTATACCTGGCAAAACTCTCCCTCAAGTAGGAGGGAGAAGTGAAATCCTTCCGTGACAAGGAACAATTAAAGCATTTCATGATGTCAAAGACAACACTACACAGTATTCTAACAAATATTTTAGAGAGGGACCAAAACGACCCAAATTCAACAAACGAGAACAGAAAGATTCCACCAAATAAAGTAACCAACTAAACACAGGAGAAACAGTGATAAATGGTAGCAAATAAAAGTCATGTCAACCCTAAGTCAATACATTTCAGTTATAATCATTAATGTGCATGGACTCAATTCTCCAATTAAAAGAAGTAGACTTGCAAAGTGGATGAAGAAACAAAGCCCAAAAATATGCTGTATACAAGAAACACACTTAACTCATAAAGCAACTCACAGGCTAAAAGTGAAAGGTTGGAAAACAATACTACATGCTCCAGCACTAAAAAAAAAAAAAAAAAAAAAGCAGGAGTAGCAATCTTGTTTCCAGACAGTCTAAACTTCAAACCAAGATTGATCAAACGAAATAAAGAAGGCCACTACATATTGGGTAGGGGGAAAATTCATGATGAAGAGGTAACACTCATAAATAGGTATACAGGGCCTGGCAGGATGGCTCAGTGGTCTAAAGACCCTGCTTAGGAAAGCTTAGGCAGCTGCAGGGACCGCAGTTCAATCCCCGGTACCACATGCTGCGCCAGCCCTGCCCTCAGAACTCCTGAGGCCATGAGCCGGCCATGAAAATAAATAAATAAACAAACAAAAGTTCTGAAACAAGAAAATAAAATAAAATAAAAATTCAAAAAAAGAGTTCCAAGCTAAGAGTGCTTAGAACTCTTATAAATAAATAAATAAATAAATAAATAAATAAATAAATAAATAAATAAATAAATAAATGTATACACCTAACACGGGAATAGCAAGTTATATAAAACAAACCTTAATGGACATGAAAAATCTCATATCCAATACCATAGTCTTAACAAGAGACCTCAACAACCCCTTATACAAAAAATATAGGTCAAGGAGCCAAAAATTAGCAAAGAAGTAGAAGAACTGAACCAGAACTTGGAACAACTGGACTTAGTAGACATACACAGAGTGTTCCACCCAACCACTTCAAAATACACATTTTTTTTCAGCTGCACATGGGACATTTTCTAATATAGATCACACATTAGTCCATAGATCATGATTAAGTATATGCAAGAAAACAGAAACTATTCCATGCATATTATCTGACCACAGTGCAATCAAATTGGACATAAATGACAAAAGAAGCCATAAGAACTCCAGGATTACATAGAAATTAAACAACACTCTTCTCAACAACCAGTGGGATACAGATGAAATTAAACAAAAAATTAAACAGTATCTACACTTTTTTTAAGTATTTTTTTTTTCTTGTTTCAGAACCTTTGTTTGTTTATTCACTCATTTTTATGGCTGGCACAGCCCTCCCCCAGGGCAGGGCTGGTGCAGCATGTGGTGCCTGGGATCGAACCGCGGTCCCTGAAGCCGCCCAAGCTTTCCCAAGCAGGCGCTTTAGACCACTGAGCCATCCCGCCGGGCCCAAACAGTATCTACACTTTAATGAAAATTCAAACACAACCTACTGGAATTTCTGGGATGCAATGAAAGCAGTTCTTAGAGGGTTATTTATAGCTCTGAACTGACACATTAACAAAATAGAACGGGAACAAATAAACAATCTTACACAGCACCTAACCCGACTAGAAATGGAAGAGCAAACGAAATCCAAAGCCCAAAGGCGGGAGGAAATTATAAAGATTAGAGCAGAAATTAATTCAATTGAGACAAAGAAAACAACACAAAGAATTACTGAATCCAAAAGCTGGTTCTTTGAAAAATTAAATAAGATTGATAAGCCCCTAGCTAACCTCATCAAAAAGAGGAAAGAAAGGACTCAAATTCAAGCAATAAGGAATGAAAAGGGTGAAATTACTACAGACCCAACAGAGATACAGAGAATCATAAATAGTTGCTTTGAGAATCTCTACTCTCACAGAATTGAAGCCACAGATGAAATGGACAAATTCCTAGAAAAGTACAAATTACCAAAACTGAATCAAGAAGATATTAGAATTCTCAACAACCCAATAACAGCCAATGAAATACAAAATGTAATAAAAAGCCTACCGATAAAGAAAAGTCTGGGACCCGATGGATTCACCTCTGAATTCTACAAGAAATTTAGAGAAGACATAACTCCAATACTCCTCAAACTCTTCAATGAAATTGAAAAGAAAGCAATCCTTCCAAAATCATTCCTAGAGGCAAATATTACAAGAATACCAGAACCAGAAAGACATGTAACTAAAAAGAAAAGGACAGACCAATTTCTCCCATGAAAATAGATGCAAAGATCTCAATAAAATCCTCACCACTAGAATACAACAAATCACCAACAAGATTGTATACCAGGACCACAGAAGAAAATAAGAACTTAAGGGCATAACACAGCTGAATGTGTTATGGATTAAACAACAAAGTGACTGGAAGCAGGTAAAGGAGAAAACATATCAAGAGCAAAACCATGCACTTATGTACACAGGATGAATCAGATATTGGCCTTAAGAACCTTCAAAAGGTTCATCATTGATCATAGCACCATGTAACATTAAAACTATGCTTAGAATGCATGTCATTCTTGTCTTTTTGATGTATACTGCTCCCAGTGTAAACTCAGTTACTGTCATTCTCTCTCTCAAGAGAATTAGTTGAAAATAAGAGGCTGAGCCAAATGCCATAGACTTGACAGGCTACAATTTTGTATTTCCTTGAATTTCCAAATATCTGTGTCAAAATTGTGTAACTGCTTATATCACATTGTATGGAACATTATTAGAATATCAATGATGTCCAGAAAATATCAATTCCAAGCTAAGTCAAAGATATTTGATACTCAGAAAGCCAGTGATGATAAGCTCAAGTACCTATGTTACAGAGTAATAGTATCATAAAGCTTTTCTGCTGGAGGGTTAAGAACGGAAATTAACAGACCAAAAATTGGAGAAAAAGAAGGGCTATGAGGATAGCCAATATTTTGGCCCTAGTCCTTCAAGGTCAGTAAGGACTCAGGATATAAGAGAACCTGTGCTGTAATATCCTATAACTCAGAGGAGTCTCAAATTTTCTGGTCAAGGAGATTATGGGACCTCAGAGGAAAGGGATAAATGAACTATAGTGCATCTAAGGAGAGTCACCCAGAGAAAAACATTCTCTCAGGCTTCACAGAAAGCAAACTGGCCAAGCAATGGCCGTGAATTGTCCCGAAGGCTGACACTGACAACAGTTCTACAAAGTACTGTATATGGTTCCAAACTTAATCCTGAAGGGATTTGACCTTGGAAGACACAAAAAAAAATGAATGTTTTGTTGTACAGGTCTTGCTTTGACTTGCCCTTGATCACCCAGCAAAAAAAAAAAAAAAAAAAAAAAAGCTTAATTACAATATATGAAACACAGAGCTAGATTAATGAGATGAGCTGTAGGAGGCTTGGATCAATAGCCTCCAACATTGCAAGCTTCACTGGCGGCCCACTGCAATTGCAGAACATTGGACTGTGTATGCATCTGCTTCCTCTTAGTCCAAAGAGAAGAATTTTCTTTTCCTTTCTTTCTTTTTTTTTTTTTTCTTAGCAACATCAATAGGAAGGTGGATCATGCCCACACACTGTGCTCTGTAGAACTATTGTGAGGACAATATGCAATGTGTCAACTGTTAAAAAAAGGGGGAAAATAAAAAAAATCAATGTTTATTGAAAGGGTTAATGTTTAATTGTTTGATCAATCTTATATACCTATATCTATTAATCTAAACTGATCTGATAATGAAAATATGTAATATAACTATTGTTAAATTTAAATAATAAAAAAAACTGACAGTATTAATGCTGACTTGACCTTTGTTCTTGGCTAGTGTACCTTATTAGCCAAAATAATAGTCTTTAGAAAATTACTTAGACATTATCCAAGTTAGGTATGTAAACATTCCAAAATAAAGCACGGAGATACATGATAATGACAACTATGGTATGGCAGCTAAAAAAAAAATTTAAATGATAGCTATAATCAGAGTCCAGCTTCCTCAGTGGCAGAGTTCACTGTGGCAGAAGAACAATAACATCCTTCTCCATGGCTTCTAAGAACACTTTAGTCTCCTGTTTCAAGACTAATTTGGACCAGCCAGATAGCTCAACAGACTAAAGCACCTGCTTGGGCAGAGTGCAGTGGCCAGGGTTTGATCCCCTGCATGCTGTGCCAGCCCCACCTCTGCAGCACACTGAGATGGCGATTGAGACTGGGCATGGTGGCTTTTTTTAACTTCGGATCACCAAGACCGCTCAGTTTTTTTTTTTTGTTTTTTTTATCATGTCTGGGTACTTCCTTTCCATTTTCTACGTTCATCATTATATACAAAGTTCAAGTCTGTTCAATGTGTTCGATAGAGAGATTCTATAGTAAAATTTACACATAGGCTTTTCTGTTCTAGGTTGTCAAAAATACAAATGATTCCAAAGTAAACTTGGAGTTATTAAAGATGGCCAGCTTTTTATCAGTTTGAGTGAATGAATAATTATAAAAATTACCCAAATGCAGCCTGGAGAGATAGCTTAGCTCAGTAGAATAAGCACCCGCCTGACAAGTGCAAGGACCAGAGTTAAATCCCCAGTTCTAGGGAAAAAAAAAAAATACCCAAACACATCAGTACTATAAATAAATAAATAAATAAATAAATAAATAAATAAATAAATAAATAAATAAATAACCTACATTATATTGTGTTGGAGCCATTTTAGCTTTTGGCACTTAATTGTGAGAGCAGTGTAACCAAATAAATCCAAAACTTGGAACTGAAAGTGGGAAAATTTGCTTAGAGGTATGTACATTATAAAAAATATACAGACAGATGATAACTGACTCTCTTAAAAATAAAAGTAAATAAAAGTGGAAGATCAAAAACTTGAGCTTTCATCGGATTATAAAATTCTCATAACTTTGTGATCTCACAAATAATTGAGATTAGAAAAAAACCTATAGTGACACCCACTAAGATTTTTCAGTTAAACAGACTGTTCCCTACCATATGCCCTCAAGATAGCTGCCAGTGATGTGGGAAAGAGACATAAAATATGTAAGGAAACACGTTTGCTTGCATATTGGGACAGGAAATTTTTGCACAAGGAAAACTTTTGTGGAAGTGTTTATATGAAAACCATGGAATGTATTGGAAGTACATACTTTTTCTACATATTTTCTCTTTCAGTAGATTTACTACCTCTATTTTAATATTTAAATCATTGAGCCATTTTGATTGTAGTTCAGTGAATGGTGATAGACACAAGTCTAATTTTAGCCTTCAGCATGTGGAGAGTCAATTTTTCAAGTATCATTTGATAGAAGCTATTTTCCTTCCAGGGAACACATTTGGCTCCCTTGTCAAAGATCAGGTGGCTCAGTATGTTTGCAGTTCTGTCCGCATCTTCTAAACTGTTCCATTGATTACCTAGTTGGTTTCTTTCGCTAGCACCATGGTGATTTTGTCAGGGTAGCAGCACAATTTGTCATAGCTAAATCTTGAGAACAATTCAAATACCTATTAGCTGAGGAATTGATAAAAAAAAAAAGTGTGCTGCTATTTTTTTTAATTTTATTTATTTATTTTTTGTTTCAGAACCTTTGTTTGTTTATTCACTCATTTTTATTGCCGGCTCAGCTCACCCCGAGGGCAGGGCTGGTGTAGCATGTGGTGCCAGGGATCGAACCGCAGTCCCTGAAGCCGCCCAAGCTTTCCCAAACAGGCGCTTTAGACCACTGAGCCATCCCGCTGGGCCCGTGTGCTGCTATTATACAGTGGAGTATTACTCAGGTATAAAAAAGATAAACTCACGGCTTTTATAGATAAATGGATGCACCTAGAGACCATACTCATGAGTGAAATAAATCAGACCTCATGTGTAAACATCATATTGCATCGCTAGTGTAAGAACCTGAAGGAGTAAATAAAATCTGAAAGGTACAACAGATACTGTGAACAGGAAAGAAACTGTCCAAAGGGAAGGAACAACTGAGATGAGGGAAAGAATAAAAGGGGAAAATTATATATATATATATATATATATATATATATATATATATATATATATATATATCTTGGATAATTGTACTGCTGATTCTTTTCTGACCTATTGAAAGGAGCAGTTAATGTGTAAATTTTTTTCTCTCTTTTTTGATTTTCTATAATCAAATTTTGCCTGGTTAGAATTGGCAATATAAAAAACCAACCTGAAGATAAAACTATACAATATAACAACCACTGTTGAATTCTTATCACTTTTAGTGAAATTCTGAATTGTTTTTTTTACTATTTTTATTCTTTTTAAAAAGCTATGGATGTATATATTGTATTTTATTTTATTTTATATATTATATATTAAAAATATACTTATTTACTAATAAGAACTATATGTGACTTAATAAAGTCTGTAATATTAAAATGGCTTTCTGGCTCCCACACTCATATTACTTGGAATGTCTTGTAATATGTAACCTCTCCAGGAGTATATCTTGCCCATAATCCAATTCAACACCAGTCAAGGAAGATAGTAATGAAGAACATGAAAAGAGTAGGGCGCAAAGCCACAGCAAACGCTGAATAAGGGAGCTCCTCCCTGAGATCAGACACAGGCACTGGCCAAGAATTTCCATATTAAAAGTCAATGCAAGTGATCCCACAGAACCCATGCCAATTCTACCATTGCTATGGAACACAGATAGTTGTTTGCCCATTCCCTGATAAATGAGGGTGGGGGTATTCTTTCTGTTAGGTACAAACCCATGCAATTGACCAGGCCAGGCATTCTGACACCAGTAGAAGACTTATTGGGGAAATCAAGCAGGCTGGCTGTCTAGAAGACCAAGACAGCAGCGAATGAAGGGGGAACAGGAAACTTTATAGGACCTTTTAGGGAGGTTTCTCACGGGCTGGAACAGTTGAGGAAAAACTAATCTTGGTAGGGCTACCTGGTCTGTAAGGGATCTTCAATGTTAAGGAAGGAAAGTTCCCATGGTTGCTTGTCCAGGTTAAAGTCAGGTGGACCTGTTCTGTGCTTTGAGGTTTGGCTCTGTGTGGCACCAAGGGGGAGAGAGTTTGAGGGCAGGGTGCTTGGGAAACCAAGCCTGGGAAACTGAATCCTAACTCATCATTGTCCAGTTACTCTGACCTCAATTATCCACTTCATTCTTAGAAATGGGGATTGAAGGATATTCATTCTGAGTTTATTTATCTCTAGATCATATGGAACTGCATCCAAAAGTGGTTAAGAACTGCCTATCACTCACAAACTCTACTTGACACCAAAGTTTTGACTTTAAAATAAGGACTCCCTCATAGGACAGTGAGTTATAGTCATGGGGAAGTATAGGTTTGTTCTGTATGTGTGATGAAGAGTAGATGCAGTGATTTATGAATCGAGGTAAGGCAGGATAGCTCAGCAGACTAAGCACTTGCTTAGGCAAACACAGGAAACAGCTGGCAGCACAGCACCATCCCAAGCTCTGGGTATACTCAGCCAGCCAGAGAACAGCGCAAGCCTGGAATCTCAGCACTGGGGATGCTAAAACAGAAGAATCGCTGTGAATCTGAGCTGCATAGTGAGACCCTGTACCAGACGCATTAGGAAAAAAAAAAAAAAAAAAAAGAATAGAGCTAAAAATGTGGCAGATAGTATGCATCTCACCAAAATTCTTATTTTCCACTTCTTCTTGAGCACACAAAACTGCATCTCCCAGCCCATTTGCAATTATGTGTGATCAAGTGACTGGGGTTCTGGCTAACAGAATATTGACTGATGTATTAACACTTTGTGTCCCCCAAAAAATAAAACTGCAATGAAATTTAGAGAAAAAAAAACTAAACATTGTGCTACTAAAATATTATAGATTATCCTTTACCCTTCTAAGGTGACAATTTATTGTTCTTCAGAAAACATTCTGATGTCCCTCTTAAGCACTTCTCAGCTTCCCTTCTTAAACACACACACTGGCAAATAACTCATGGAAGCTACGAGATGTACTGAAGTTGCTATCTATCACCTGAATCAATGAGTAACTAAAAAAAGGGTGGGTGGAGTATAGTCAGCTATAAAAGAATGTCAAATATTGCTATATATTGTGATGGATGTTTTCCTGAAAAGAAAAATACAGAACATTAAATATAGGATGCTATATTTTATCTAAGGAAAGGTAAATGTCCTAATCTATAGGAAAGGAAACCAATGAAAGAAATTAGGCTGCTCTGAATAGTTTTGAAATTTTTATTTTAGTACCATGAAAATTCATTAAGCAATCATAAAATTACAAAATGAAACAATTTCCAGAAATCAAAAACCCAAAAGGAAATTATTGGATGGATAGCTTAACTAAAGTGAAATTGTATCAAATGATCTTAAGACATAATTTGACTTTTATCTCCATTAAGATATACCTTAACACATATCATAAAATTGTTGCAAAATACTGCTAGAAAATAACCCAATCATTATTAATTTGAAACTGTTATATAGAGATGCACACAAAAATATGTAAGTATACTGTTAGAGATCAAAATTTCCAGCATGAGAAAAATAGAAATACATATTAAAATTTGAATCTGAAGAAGCAGTATCAACTCATTACAAACTTTAAAAGCAACTCTTCTGATGGCATAAGCAAAGAGTCAACTATTAAAAGGTATCAAGCACAGAATATAGCTCAGTGGCACAGTGCCTGCCTGGCAAGATCCTAAACTCAATTTCCAATACCAAAATAAAATGGAAGAAGGGTATCAAAAAGTCATCATGGGCTGGCCAGATAGCTTAGTGGACTGAAGCACTTGCTTAGGCAAGCATAGGGACTGCAGTTCCACCCCAAGCACCACATGCTGTGCCAGGCCCACCTCCAGGGCATGCTGAGATGGTGACTGAGACTGGGCATAGTGGTGCACATCTGTAATTCCAGCACTTGAGAGGCTGAAGACAGGAATATTTATTTTTAAAACAATACCTGTAATGCATAAAGACAATTAGTACTGTATTTCCAATTTGCCCTTGCTATCTCTCCCTTGTTTCCAGCACAGGTTTTCTACTAACTTATCTTCACTCACAAATTCTCAATCCCTGTACCCAACTAATAAACTAGCAAATGAATCCACTCAGCTCCAATATCGTTTTCTTGTCCAGTGTTTTCATGTGAATTCTTCATGTAATCCCCATTTTCCAAAGCTATCACTTTTTCCACTGACTTTTAACAGCAATCATGACTGTATGTGTACGTGTGCATCTGCATGCATACACACGCTAGGCTGAGTGCAGGGACTTCACACTATGCTACAATCCCAGTCCTTAATCATTTTTATTTTGAAATAGGGGCTACCTATATAGCCAAAGCTGGGCTCTAAATTGAAAACCTCTGCCTCAGCCTTCTCAACTGTTGGAATTACCGGCAATCACCCTATGCCCTGCTTAGTCATGATTAAAGACTGATAGTTCCAACATCTTAGCCATTGTTTTCTCTTGACTGCTGTTTGTTGTTTTGTGTGTTTACATATGTACGATAAATTCTGAAGTAAACATTATTATGCAGAAATGGACATGTTTCCTATTCTGTTAGGTCACTCATATGTGAAACCTAAGCCATTCCATGTGTTATCTGCATTTGGACTCAAAGTACTCCAGCAAGAGAATGTCACAGCCTTGTATTCACTGAGGGCTGAAATGCAAAGGAGAAGCTTTCCACATTCCTATGCCTCACTGCAGTTTCACGGTGGAGCAATGGGGTGATTTTCTTCTCCCCTCAACAACTGCCTTTATCACCTGCTATGTATTTTTTTCTCCAAAATGTGAGATTTCTTAAAGAGTCTCAAGCACTCCCACAATAACAAAATACTGCTGATCTATGTAGCATCCAGTTGAAGGCAGCTTTCCCCTTCTACCCAGTGGCAACACGTGGCTTTTACCTAGTGTCAGTAAGGGAATCAAAGATAGGAACCCTTCCTGGCCTCCCCAACTACTAGTCAATCAACGTCTCACATCGGTGGAAGGTCTGTCATGAAGTGAACTGGCCCTCTGGCAGCAGCAAATGACTCTCGCCTGGTATCCATTAACAGCCCATTGTGGATAGTTTTGTGCCTTTTCTCAGTAGCAGATGGCTTCTGCCTAGTGTCAGTATGAGAGCCAGAGAATCATCTGTCCTTCTGCAGCAGCAGATCTCCAACAAGGGTCACTGCAGGTCCAGGGGGTAGTTTCTTATTCCTTCTGGTTCTACAACTTTCTGCTTGTTATCAGTAGGGTCCAAATTATAGTGGACAGCGCTCCTCAGTCAGCAGTGGCAGATTTTGCTTATTGAAGGACTCATAGAACATGAGTGGTTCTCTGGCTTGTCCAGCAGCAGCCAATGACTACCTTTCACTTACATGGGGTCTAAAATGCAGATGAGCTTCTCTAGTATTAAATTTAATACTATTTAAAATAAATAGTATTTATTTTAAAAATAAAAGTGTTTATTTTTGATACTGGGTAATGAACACAAAGCCTGTGTTTGCCAGGCAAGTGCTGTGCCATTGAGCTATATCCTCAGCCCCTTTGCTAGTATTTAGTTCTACCTCAAAGTTAAGCAAACCATATTCTCCTGTACTTAAGGTTTCTCATGCTGCTAGAGTTACCAAAAATTCAGTAAACAACACAATTTTCTAGTTTTATTCATCACAATTCTGACATAGGACTCAATCAGCTAAAATTCAAGCTGTGGGCAAGCAGGGCTGCAGTGCTTTCTGGAGGCCATAAGAGAAACTCAATATCTTTGCTATTTCTAGCTACTAGAAACCATTTATAATCTGATGCTTTTTAGCATTGCTCCTCTCCTGTTCCTCCCCTCTCTCTAGCTAAGACAAAGGCTCTACATTTAAAAGCTTTTTAATTAGTGCAGCCTAAATTATCCAGGTGTATAACCTTGATCACATCTGCAAAGTTCACACAGCAGGTAAATGCCCAGAATTAGAAAGGAAAAACCTTTGGAGGGGCATTATTCTGTTTACCAAGCCATGTATGAAAAAAAATCAGTTTTAGATCTCTTCACTTGTCTCTAATCCTTCTTGCAAGCTCTTACTGGAGGCCTAAAAAAAAAAGAAGTGGCAATTACATATCACTCTTTCTCTGGGATTTCTAAGAATCCTAAACTGAATCTGCAATCTACTACTGACCAATACAATAATTGGTTAAAGTTGCACCAATCTCTTCTGACATACATTTATGGTAAATACTTCTACCAAGGTGAAACAATTCATGTATGTTTACTGGAAAGGTTCAGCATCTTTTGTAATTCAATTTACCTGCCTACCTTGCAATCTCAGCTCTGAGTTCAAAATAAACTATTAATTTGTGGCCCAGTAGTTTATCCTCCTGGTTAAAGAAGCAATTTTGCAGAGTTTCCTACCCTCTAGAATTCTCAAATTATTTCCTTCATACTCTTCTACATGCATGGTTTACAATCTTACTTTCATTTTTAATATTTAATGATAGTGGGGCTGGGGAGATAGCTCCAAGGCACAAGCGCCTGCTGGGCAAGTGCAAGGTTGTGAGTTTGAACCCCGGTCCTGCAAAAAAAAAAAAAAATTTAATGATAGATTGATAGATGATGTTTCATGGAATATCACTGGCTTTTGTAACCAAAAATAAAATAGATCTTAATTACCTGGCAATTACTATGTACATTCCATATCTAAAAGAGGTAGAGGGGAATAACAGAAAAAAATTATTTCTAGAAATGAGCATACATTTAGCTATTAGAATATTCTATGTAAGATTTGCTGTAGAATTTTTTCAATACTATTTATTCAAGAAATAAAAATGAAAGATTATAGCTTGTATGTCCTTTTCACATTTTTAGTGAGAGATCTTCACAAAACACCAAATTTATTTCTAAATGAAATGTTGATAGACTAAAGACTACATCAGAAACATAATTATATGATTAATTCTATACTTCATCCTGAGAAAAATTAGCTATCTTCGCTTTAAAAATGATTAGAGAACAGAACAAAGGGTTTTAAGGAACTGACCAATAACTAAGGGCAAAGTGTTTTGTTTTGTTTTCTATGCTAATCCAGGCCAGACATGAGAACACAGTGGCTCAAGGGAGAAATGGAAGAAAGAACAACACATAGTCTTATATAGCTGGAGGTGAAAGATGTGGGGACTTAACTTCTGCAATTGTGAATACTGAATACTCTATGAATTGTTTCAGTTTGAAGACAATAAATTTTAAGTGTGTATTGAAACTATACATATTCTCCTCATTGATCTTGCACCTCCCTTCTGGGGCTATACCAGTGATTTAGAGGTTGTCAGAATTAATTTCTCTAGCTGCTGGGGTGCTACTGGTACCATAAAATATCAAAAGAAGAAACTAGGGACACACAATTAAGCTTTACAAATTGCCAAATGAGCTACTATTTCTATCAGGTGTGTCATTAGAATATATAGGCTACGGTATAATTTGAATAGCTACTACAGATAATCATCAACAATACAGGGTGAGACACAGGATGTGTGAACAAAGACTTTAAGAATTGGACCGTAATCAGAGGTTATGATCACAAACTACGCATGTGCCATACCCCATGAATGCAGGTTATATTGATGACAGCTACAGTGCTTTCTAGAAATCACACGCTTAGTGACGGTAATGAAATGTACATCATTTAAACCACAGAAAAGCAACGTGGCTAAGGGAGACGCATTACGTTAATTTAAGGGTTTTAAGAGTATGGAAGTACTTTAAATGTTAGCAATATTTCAGGCCTTACGCAGTGGTTCTCAACCTGTGGGTTGCGACCCCTGCAGGGGTCAAATGACCAAAACACCGGGGTCGCCTAAAGCCATTCCGAATCATAACTGTAGCAAAATTACAGTTTTGAAGTAGCCACCAAAATTATTTTTTGGTTTGGGGTCACAGCAACATGAGGAACTGTATTGCGGGGTCACGGCATTAGAAAGGTTGAGAACCACTGGTTTACAGCCTAGCAAGGTTTCTCATGCATACCTGCATGATGAACTAAGTGGAAATTCCATACTTAATATGACCACCTTATGTACGAAAGAGTAATTTCATATATATACACACATATATATCCACACATATATATATCCACATATATATATCCACATATATATATCCAAAAAAAAGGCATGTGGTGTGTGTTGGGCGGGTATTTGTTTTGCCTTACTGACTTGCCACTTGCAAGCTAAATAGTCTTAATACATAGGAAAACCCACAGCCTATGACTGTGACCTTTCATTACAGTTACAGTGGATAAGGAATAGAGACTGCATGAGCTTATGTAACAGGAGCGTCTTGCCCTAGTAGCACAAGCAAATACAACAAAAAGGTAGCGATCACATTGCAGACAGCAGTTGTAACCCCACCTAAGCTTTACAAACTATGTCCTCTTGAGAAAATTACATAAATTCACTTAGCTTTTCCACTTTTCAGTGAAAATATCTGGCGCGGCTGTCCGTGGGGATTACGTAACACCGCCCGCCGCAGCTCAGCCCCTGGGGGCTGAGCTCCAGCCCCACCGGCAGCCGACAGGAAGGGGCGGGGCACCCTATCAGCGAGCGCCGCAGCGCAGCGTGCGGCCGCTGCGGGACGCGCAGAGGTGAGCTCGGCCGACGCTTTTCCGTCGGGCCCCAGCTGCGGCGGGAGGCTGCGGAGGCTGCAGCGCCCTTCGGCTTCAGACGCTGCGCGGGTGGTGACGGCTGCTCCATGGCTT
Source organism: Myocastor coypus (assembly GCA_004027025.1). Taxonomy (NCBI): domain Eukaryota; kingdom Metazoa; phylum Chordata; class Mammalia; order Rodentia; family Myocastoridae; genus Myocastor; species Myocastor coypus. The sequence goes on from PVJA010009986.1 coordinate 21,560, forward strand.
CTGCCGCCGCTGCGTCCTCCCTGGCCATCAGGGCCCCCAGCCCCGCAGCGACCCCCTCTTCATACGGGGTCTTTTGCAAAGGGCTCTCCCGCACCCTTCTCGCCTTCTTCGAGCTGGCCTGGCAGCTGCGCCTCAACTTCCCCTATTTCTACGTTGCGGGCTCCGTGATCCTGAACATCCGCTTACAGGTACACATATAAAGCCGTGAGCAAGCTGCGGGGCTCCGGAGGCCACCAGAATGGCGGACTCGCAGGAGGCTCGGGGCGCTGGGATCCTGGATCTCGCGAGATGTCTGCAGCGCTGTCTGCGCGTGCGCTGTTCGCTCACGGCGCGGTTGCGGAAGCCCTGTGGACGCTACCTAGGGGAGAGAAGCGGTCACAGGAAAGGAAGCAGCTCGCCTGAGATCCGCGGAGGTGGTTAAGAAGCTACGTGTCTTTAAAATGAGCTCCAGACAGATTTCGGGACAAGAGAAAGACCATAGATTCCATTATTAAAAAAAAAAAAAAGGCCAAATTTTTCAGAAAAAAAAGTTAAATGAACAACAAACTTACAGTATAAATTGAAATTTAGCAGTCATTGAACTTCTGAAATACCGGACTGGCTTGTCACTAGACACTCAATAAGAAACCCATGGCATTAAGGGCATCATGAGATGGAAATCATGTATTTTTTTACCCCACAAGAAAAAAAATATTGAAATTACAAATAAAGAACAAATCTACACAAGAAATACATCTTCCAAATACTGGACCTAAAACGCTGCAAGATTTTAAACAAATGGTGGAAGCTGTGAAAATGACGTCCAGTGTCCTGTGAACAGCGCTCGGTTTAGGACTTTGGGGCCAGAGAAAAGGGAATGTGGACACCACACAAAATTTAGATGCTTTGTGAATAGCGTTTAAATAATTACAGTGGAAATGTTGTATATGGTTTTCATCTTTAGAGTAATACTAAATCGTGGCTGCAAAATGGAATGTAAATCTGTTAGCCTTGTTGTACAAATACACGGACAAGTGACAATGTTGGAAAAGAGAGAAGGTAAACGAAACGGTTCTAATGTTCTTACAAATTGTCAGGTTGAAAAAGAGGAATCTACTGTAGAGGAAAAGCAAGTATTAGCCATTAAATTTCTGAAACAGTAATAAAAATGTACTAGAGGGGAAACTGACAAAGGAGAAAAGTATGAAGTCAGCAGAAAATGCTGGAAGATAAAAGGTTTAGCTTCAAAACAAAAAAGAACCACTGTTAAAAAAACACCTGCTATATATGAATACATTGTAGATTTTCTTTTTTTCTTAAAGTCTGTGAGTGAATTAGTAATCTTCAGATTTTTCAAATTTAAGAAAACAAAACAATAATAATAAACACCAGGAAAAATAAAAGTTCACAATCTGTGTATTTCATCTTTGATACTAGTTTTATAAAATTGCCCAGTTATTTAAAAATTGGCCATTGATTTAACAAAAAATGATTATGTAACTTAGAGGAGACAGATGTATGAATAATCGTGGAAAGTTGATCAAAATCTAACAGAGGGCCAAGTACACTAGCTCAGCATAGAGGAAGCCCTGGCTTTAATCTTCAGCTGTGAAACTGTATTATTAGAAACTTCAGAAAAGCAGTATACATTATTTGTTTTGGCAAGAGAGTTGGGCTCTTTTGTTTTGCAGTACTGGGATTAAATTCAAGGCCCTTACATTGAGCTATATCCCTACCCCTCACCCCACACCTACAAACACATGTAACACACATTTTTTTTTTTAAGACAATGTTTCACTAAATGGCCTTGGCTGCTGGGCTGTAACCTCATATCCCCTTGCCTCAGCCTCCCAGAGTACTCAGACTATAGATGCACATCCCTATGCCCAACATTTACCTTTAAAAAAAAGAAAAAACAGTAATATCTAAGAGTTAAGGTGTGTCTGTCTCTGGAGAAAAAAAAAGATTGGGCAATATTTTTAACTATGTGCTTTTATTTGATTAAAAACTGTTTCCTTTTTTAAAGTTCTTCCAGTAATTCAAATGTATATCACAGGTAAAAACCATAGAGTAGAATAAAATGAGTTTTTAAATCACTCAGAGCTGGTTGTACTGTAACTTTAGTTTTGTGGCCTTAGCCAGGTCCACTACTCTTTCAACCATGAAAATTTATTCATTTATTTATTTATTTATTTATTTATTTATTTATCTATTTATTTAGTACAGGGTCTTGCTACACAGCTCAGACTCATAGTGATCTTCCTGTCTCAGCCTTCCCAGAGCTGGGATTACCAGTGCATACCACCACACCCAAATTCAGTGGCCAGCTCACTATGGGTACCAGGGACCGAACTTGGGACCTTGTGCTTGTGTTTGGTAGGCAGGTGCTTAGACCACTAAGCTATCCCTCTAGCTCAGACCACAATATTCACTTCTATTCCCTTGCTCTGTGTGTGTGTGTGTGTGTGTGTGTGTGTGTGTGTGTGTATTTCAGAATGTCACATTAAAATGTGGAAAAGCATAAAAGGTAAAAAGAAATATAGAAATTGTTTTCAGTCCTAAAGATGACAGGGTACTGACCCTAAAGAGTGGGAATGAACCTCTAGCTTGATTCTAGGTGAGATATCTGAACTGAAAGGAACCACTATTTCCTGACAGAGGTTTAAACTGGTGATGGTGTTCTTTATTCCACTCAAATTGTGTCCAACAAACAATATTTTATGGTTTTAACATATGGAAAGTCCTGACCTGTTGAGCATTATGTTTAGCTTTAGTCAGTTCTCACTATTGCTTGTTTGAAGCCAAACTTTATCTCGAACACCTTTCTCTACCCCTTATCTGTCCATATTCCTCCTAAGTCTTAAGGCAAAGCCTAGATGGCATGTTTTTACATTAGTTTTTCCAAATTCCTCTGACCAGATAAAAGCTCTATTAGTTCCAACCAGTGCCATTTTCATAAGCCGCCTTATTTTCCTGAATTGTGCATTAATTTTCTAGTTTTGTCTTATATATCCAACGAGACAGATTTTATGAAGTTACTGAACAGAAGCTACACATTGTACTCTTAAAATAGCTAAAGTATAGCTCAGTCAATAAAATGGAAATCACATGGAACTAAAAATGATGAGTGACTATTTCCCAGAGACAGGAGAGTCACAGTTTGTTACATCTGAACATGGGCCTGGTAATTAGTGCTGAAATGGTGACACAAATGTGTTACTCCAGCTTTTTCTTTTCCTCATGTCAACCATTTGCTGTACTGATGAAATTAAGCCACTCTGTAACAGACATAATAATAGAACATTATCATATTCTCCAATCAGATTAGAAGTTTGGAGAAAGAGTCTGTATCCTATCCATTTTCACATAGTATCAGCAAATATACAGTAATTTATCCCTTATTCTTCACAGCTGCTTTCTTGATGTATATTTTTCCTCCCACATGCTACAGTTCAATAAAGTTTCCATGGGAAGCACAATGTTTTTGCCCTGAATAAACCACTTATTCTAACTCACAAGATTTTGTTCCCATTGGCACACTTCTAAGTAACATCCACAAGGCCAGTGATTTATAGGATTCTTGCTCCTAAGCCAAACACATTGCCAGACACAAAGTGGACAATAAATATTGCTGCATGGATAAGCTAGTGCCAGTGTATTCAGTTACTCTGTACGTAATCCCCAATCAATAAAAGAAGCAACAGAAGTTGCTCAATTGTAAAAAAACAGAAAGTGATACAGTTATTATGAGTAAGCAAAAAATTTGTTTATCAATATAACTGGTTTTAAAATCCCATAGAGTTAAAATCCTGGGTTAGTTTACTATAAAAAGGGAATAATGAACATAGTAATGTGCACAACCTTAGGTCCCAAGAATGGCTGTTCCCCAAAATAAAACAGATGCCAGGAGAGAAAACAGCATACAATTGTTACCAGCATGATTTTTTTTAATTTGTTAAATTCTTTTTTTAAACTTTATTATTTATGTTGTGGGCAGCTCAGCCTGCCCTGGGGGTGGGGCTGGCACAGCATGTGCTGCTGGGATCAAACTGCAGTAACTGCAGCTGCCTAAGCAGGCACCTTGGACTGCTGAGCTATCTCACCAGACCTAAATTTATTAAATTCTTAATACCAAAAATTAAGTTACTTAAGTACATTATATTAGTATTTTTCGTATGTACCCTACAAGGAAAAGAAATTATTATCAACCTGCAGATATGAGCTGGAAGTTAGATTAGCTTCCCAAGGTCATGAGAGCCAACCAAACAACTGAGTTTCTAGTTGTCCCTAATAATGTATTTCATAAGAGATCATTTTTAATCCCATTTCCCAAGTTTCTAACAGTACCTGTGAAGTGAACTGTTTAAAAAATATAGGCTTTCTGCTTAGAATTTCCAATATAATTTGATATATAAACCCAAATATTTCATACTCTGCTGCCTCAGATCTGTTGGTCTACTTCATTAGGCAAGGTGGGTGGATAAGCAACAAAAAGCGGGAAGGAAAAGAACATTTTTCCCTAGAAGGGAAGAAAGGAAATCACTTTGCTTCCATTGAAGAGAAATGCATCCTGAATCTTAATCCATGTCCCTTGCTACCCTGAGGGACACTTAACTAAACTTTCTGTAACAAATTCTTGCAAGTTAATTTTATTTTATTTTTTTTTCTTGCAAGTTAATTTTAATGGAGGATTTTTCAGGTGGGTGATCAATAATGTTTGGCAAACTCAAGAAGAAAATAAAGTGAACATGGAGACATGGGAAGCTTGGAAAATAGTCTAAAGCTTGGATTTGGAAAATTCCAAACAAATGCACCAAGAAAAAAAAGGTCCCCTGCAAAAGCTATTAGAAGTCCCAACAACTGGGTTGGTCTAACTCACCACTCAATTATTTGGATTAACTTGAGTTTAGAGAATGCTCTTGAAATTTTAACAATATATGCTGTGACCTAAATATTCACGTCACTTTGTGATGTGATCTAAATATTCATGAAATTTATAAACTGAAAACTTAACTCTCAAGATAATAATGCTGGGGCCCAGCGGGATGGCTCAGTGGTCTAGGGCGCCTGCTTGGGAAAGCTTGGGTGGCTTCAGGGACCATGGTTCGATCCCCGGCACCACATGCTGCGCCAGCCCTGCCATCGGGGCAGGCTGAGCCGGCCATAAAAATGAGTGAATAAACAAAGGTTCGGAAACAAGAAATAAATAAATAAAATAAAATAAGATAATAATGCTGAGATATTTTAAGAAATAACATGAGGATATAATACTGTGAATGGGATCAAGACTGTCATACTGGAGACCTAGAGAATGTTCCTGGGCACCTTTTGTCATGTGATGATGTAACAATAAGACAGCCATCAGTGGACAAGAAAATGGCTCACTAGGCAATAAATGGAGACTGGATGGCAGACTTACTGATACCAGATCTATGAAAAATAAATTTCTATTGTCTATAAGCAGCCCAATGTGTGATATTGTTATAGCAGCCTGAATGGACTAAGAAAGTTGATAGATTATTGCTCAGTACGTTCATCATCAGGCCAGATCATGGATCTTTTCAAAGCTGAAACAAACTTCTCCAGCCCAGTTTTCTACAAATGCAAATCTCAGTAATGCTTCTGGGACAAGATAAATGAAAGGACCAAATGCTTGCTACAAATGCAAATACACATCAGAATTTAGTAGTTTAATTGCAATGTATCTAAAGATCACCCCGGCCAGTTTCCGTCAAGACTAGGTAGCTGCAGTAAACATTAGAAAATCTTGATCATCTTTGTGGTTTTTGACACCAAATATGTGGATTTAGTCACGGAAAACCATAGAATATATCAAAGAGTAACTATTTCCCACGTTACTAAGGGAAGTTGGGTATGCCTTTTCTGAGACTAAATTTTATTTGAGAAATCACATCACCAATAAGGAACTACTTAAACTGTCTTAACTCTAAATCATTGACATGACAACAGAAATTTTGTCCAGCAGCTAAAGAAGTTTATAATGGAAAGTAAGTTTTTCAAAGGACCATGTTAGCTCTTTTAACTGATAAAAAAAGAAAAGTTAAAAGCATTTTTAACGGTGTCAAAGTGAAAAATAAGAGAACTTTTAAAATTCAGAGGCCAAGTAATATCATACAATACAGAAAATCTATTTATACAAAAAGAATAAAGGTATTAATATGCAAGTTCAGATAGAGCCTCTGTCTTCTGAAGCTGCTCCTGCATAAATATCACTGAAAATGGTTAAAATTGAAAATAGCTGGCTCCTAAGAGAGCCCTTACAAATAATCTTGCCTCACATGAAAAATTGTTTATCTTTTTCTGAATTGATCAAACAAACAACTTGGCTCAATTTTCCAGGTGAGATATAGTCTTGGTAGCTCTTCTCAAGATGTAGTTACTACAGAAAGAGGAGATCAGTAGAATAATGACAAGCCATGAGGAGGATCTTAATAACTTGAATGAATGTAAACATTATAATGATAAGTATGAACTAATTTAATATCAACAAAATAAAAAGGGACAAGGGAATTAGAGGAGGAGGAAGGCATGGGGACAAGGATTAAAAAAGAAACAAGCGGTATTAGGTACATATTCTCATCCTCCAAGATGATTGAGAAATGGCATGTACTGCAAACACACTAATAAAAACACCGAAAGAGGGGCCCGGCGGGATGGCTCAGTGGTCCAAAGCGCCTGCTTGGGAAAGCTTGGGCGGCTTCAGGGACCGCGGTTTGATCCCCGGCACCACATGCTGCGCCAGCCCTGCCCTCTGGGCGGGCCGAGCCGGCCATAAAAATAAGTGAATAAACAAATAAAGGTTCTGAAGCAAGAAAAGAAAAAATAAAATAAAATTCTTTAAAAAAAAATAAAAATAGTTAAAGAAAAAATTATATTAAAAAAAAAAAACACCGAAAGAGAGAAAAAGCATTGACCAACACCACAGCTAAGTACGCTCAGGAAATGTAGGTTCTGCAGATGGCCTCTTGTTTCTCTGCATTAAGGGAATCCCTGGCTCAAAGGACATGATTTAAGCAAAAACACCAGCAAAATTCCAGAAACATCATAGCCTAGATAAAAATTTTCACTTCATCAGTGCAAATTTCCACTGGAAGATTTTGTTTTAAGAGAATTGAGAACAGCATGGTTTAGAAACAACTCTGCAATATCCTCTCAGTTTAAGTCCTACACCCAGTTCAAGCTTCACATGTAAAATTCTTCTGGCAAACCATCCATAACACTGGTGTGTTTGAATAAGGAAACAAAAAAAAAAATGCTCATCATCAAAAGTTTACTTTAAAACAAAGGGATAAGTAGGGAGGAAACAGTCATTTCTATTAAGTTTATTAGTACAATTTAGATACACATAATAATCACATTTATCATAGGAAATTTGTACTCATATATAATATATCTTGGTTCCACCATTATTCCAATTTCCCTCCCCACCCTTAAAATCCTGTTCCCCTCCTTATGTACAAAACTTTGTTTCCATTTACCTTTCTTCATATTTGAAAATTTTCTTCCTATTTCACAATATCTATTATACATTTTGGTTCTTATTTTATTTCCAGCTTCTCACACCAGACAGACAATGTGATATTTACATGAGTATCCAATTCATTTTACTTATGATTGTCACAAGGTACATTCATTTAGCTATAAATGTCTCAAGTTTATCTTTATGGCGTAGAAGTACTCCATTATATAAAACTACCATATCTTTTTTATCTATTGCTTGGCTGATGGACATTGAGCTGTTTCCAAGATTTGGCTATTACAAACTGTGCTGCCATAACGTAGGTGTACATATGTCACTGTAGTATCATGCTTTTAATACTTTGAGGAAGATGCCAAGAAAGGAATGAATAAATCAAATGGGACATCTAGCCTTCATTGTTTTTGAAATCTCTACATTGATTTCCACAGAGGTTTCACCAGTCTATACCCCCACCAACCAAGAAAAGGGTTCCATTTTCCCACAACCCAACCAGCATTTGTTATTGATTTCTTGACAATAGCCTTTTTTTCTGAATGAGATAGAATCTCAGCGTTGTTTTAATTTGCATCTCTTGAGTGGACAGTGGTGTTGAACATTTTTTTGTGTTTATTGGCAATCTCTACTTCTTCATCAGAGAAGTGTGTATTCCTCTCAGATGCCCTTTTTTGAATTCAGCCTTTAAATTTGGGGGAGACTGAATTTTTTACAATTCTTTATATGTTATAGATATTTAGCCCTTTGTCTGAGAAACAGCTGTGTAATATTTTTCCCCAATCTGTGTTTCGTCTTTTCACTCTGTTGATGATTTAGTTTGCAGTCAAAAGCTGCTTAATAAGATGAAATCTCAGTTGTTGATTCTTTGTAGTATGTCCCATGCAATCAGCATTTGTTAATGACAGCTTTGCCTACACTAATGTCTTCAAGAGTTCTACCTATTCTCTCTTCCAAAAAAATTATCGTTCTAATATTTAAATATTTCATGCATTCTCATTTTAGTTTAGTATGTGGTGATATACATAGGTCTAGTTTTAGTTTTTTGCATGTTGAAAGCTGGTTGTTCTATCAATATTATGAAAGAAGCTGTCTTTCTTCTAGTGAATGTCTTTAGCTCCTTTGTCAAATGTAAGGTGGCTCAGAGTGCTTGGAGATATTTCTTCGTCTTCTATTTGACAACTTTGGAAATATGTCCATTTTCTCTATGTAGTTTCTTCCCACTCAAGATCAAGGACTGTCTTTCAATTTCTGAGTATCTTTTTCAATCTTTTTCAAGGTACTGTAATTTTTAGAGTATAGATCTTTTACTTCCCCTTCTTAGGTTGATTGCTAGGTATTTCATTTTTTGATGCTTTTATGAGTTTGCTGTTTGTTTTTAGGAATGACATTGATTTTAAAGGGTTGATTGTGTATCCAGCTACATGACTGAATTCGGTTATTAAGTCTAGAAACCTATTGGTGGAGTTTCTGAGAGCTATGTAGAGTATTATATCATTTGCAATAATAATAAGTTCACTTCTTCCTTTCCTCTTTTTTTTTTATAGAATTTTTTTAATTTTATTTATTTTTTTCTTGTTTCAGAACCTTTGTTTGTTTATTCACTCATTTTTATGGCCAGCTCAGCCCGCCCCAAGGGCAGGGCTGGCGCAGCATGTGGTGCCAGGGATCAAACCGCGGTCCCTGAAGCCGCCCAAGCTTTCCAAAGCAGGCGCTTTAGACCACTGAGCCATCCCACCGGGCCCCCCTTTCCTCTCTTTATTCCTTCTATTTCTCTATCTTGTCTAACTACAGTGGCTAATGTTTCCAGAACTATATAGAATAGAAATGATAATGGGAATCCTTGCATCTTTCCTGATTGTAGAGCAAAACTTTTACTTTTTAACTATTTAACATGATATTGGTGTTGACTAATCACGGATGGTATGTTGGTTACTTTTCTCTTTGCTGAGACCAAACACCCAACACCCAAAATTAAGAAAGGAAATGGTTTATTTAGCTCACAGTGTGTGGTGAGCCTTGTGCTGGCTCCAAGGCACAGTGGCACGTGGCAGAGGGCAACAGCTCATGGCAGCAGAAAAAAGCAAAACAGCAAGAGCATAAAGGGAAGAGTGGACAGAAAGATCAAGCTTCTTTCCTTCATTTATATTATATGCAGGCTATTTGCCTCAGGGTGAGTGTTATGGTTCATATCTAGTTGTCCCCCCAAAGCCTCATATAGTTATGGGATAGACTTCTAAACTCTGTGATGAATTCACTATCCAGTGTTGGGATTATGGGTGTGAGTGCTCCTGGCATTATGAGTGTGAGTGCTATACCCGTCCTGAGGCAGATAGGTTGAATACATCATAAGGGAGACAGAATTGCTTTTTGCTGCTATTGTTGCTGCTACTCCTCCCTTTTGCTCTTGCTGTTTTGCCACCTTCCACTGCCATTACCATGTGTCAATCTGCCTTGGAGCCAGCTGAGTATGGACTGAAACCTCTAGTAACTGTGAGCTAAATGAATCTTTCCTTCCTTCATTTTGAGCGTCAGGTACTTGTCTCACCAATGAGAGAAGAGTATCTGAGACAATGGGTATAGCACTTACAACCATAATCTGAGCATTGAACCATGAATCAATCAGAAGTTCCAGAAGCCCTCCTCATGACTTCATGAGGCTTTGAGAGGACATCTAGGTACAAGCCCTAACAGGTTATCAGATAGAGATAAATAGCATCTATTCTAATTTTCTGTAGGGTTTTTATCATGAGTGGTGTTGGACTTTGTTAAACCCTTTTCAACATCTATTGAGATGTTCATATGATTTTGTCCTTGGTGTTGTTGATATTTTGTATGACAGTTTCTGATTTGCATATGTTCAACCATCCCTGGATCCCTGAGATGAATGCTACTTGGTCATAGTTTTCTTAATGATTTGATGCATTGTGTTTGCCACAAATTGGGCATTTATCGGGGATTTTTGTGTCTATGTTCATCAGAGAGATTGACCTATAATTCTTTTTTAGTTGTCTTTTTTAGTTTTGATATCAAAGTGATACTGATTGCCTAAATTTGAGTCCTTTCTTTCCTTTTTCATAAGGTTGACTTTTGGTTTATCCGTTTCATTTAACTGTTCAAAAAACAAACTCTTTGATCCATGGATTCTTTATATCATTTTCTTAGTCTGAATGGTATTGATTACTGCTTTGATTTTTATAATCTCCTGCAATATATATGTTGCGATCTTGACTTATTCTTGTCTTTCTTGAAGTTTGAGGTTCATAATTAAGTTCCTTATTTGAGCTTGTTCTATTTTCCTGACATGAGAATTCACTGTTATAAATTTCCCTCCTAGGACTGCTTTCATTGCATCCCATAAATTCCCCTGTGTTGTGTTGGCATTATCATTGAATTATAGATATTGTTTAGTTTCTTCTGTAATTTTGCCTATGTCTCATTAGTTGTACAGGAGAGTTATTTAATTTCACTGTGTTTATAGTGTTTTATGGGTCTACATCCTGTGCTCTTAAAATTTCCTCTGCCAGATTAATTAATCCAGTCCCCTAAAATTTGATCTTTCTCAATGTCTCAGAACATGAGCAACATATAGACAAATTTTGTGCTAGAACATAACACATATACCCTGGACTCCAGAATCCTCATTCTCAGCTGAGACCTCCTCAGCCTGGTCCTTTGTTCTTTGTTTTGTATGAGACAGGTCTTAACATGTAATTCAGGCTGCTCATGAGCTTTCTACTGAAACATGTTTGAGGGGAAGGATGGGAGTTTGTAGGCTCTCTAGGAAACATGAAAAGACAGATCAAAAGATAAGAGTTGGCATTCTGACCTTTTGTTAAAAGACTAGTAAGAAAACATTCAAAATAATTCTCTAGGAAATGTTAATAGAAAGACTAGAGGTAGAAATGAGGCTTGGAAATGTGCAAGATTGATGATCTGAGGAAGACTCCAAGGGTTCAATGTCAACAGGCAGACATACGGGTAGATTTCTAATAGGAGAAATCAGAGTGAGATAATGGCCCATGTGTCTCTTATATTGTGGAAACTGAGGTAACAATGAGTATTTGAAAATGAATATGAATAGTGGCAGGAAGTGTGAGTGTCCATTCTAAATAATAATTGGCCATAGTTTAATTAGAAGGAACCTGTAGATAAAAGTAACAGGAGGGAGCTGGTGAGCCCCTGGGGTGGGGCAAGATAGGCCCAGATGCCTCTGTGTCTCTAAGTCATTATCAATAGAGTCCCCCCTAGCAGCCCTTCCTGGTGGCCCAAACATCTTGCGCCAACCCCCTTCGCTTCTTTATATCATTGGTAATTCATTACTTTTCTGTTTAACCTATTGTTACTAAGCACAGCCTTCATGGGGCTAAGTACAATTAAACTGGGAGTTTTCCCACCTCATGTACACATATCCTGTAATATTTGTGAATAGATGCTGGTGTGTGTGTGTGTGTGTGTGTGTGCATCTGCGCAGGCACATGCACACACAAATACATTCTTTCAGTTCCATGTGCACATCTTATAAGACAAAACAACAAAAAAAATGATTCTGGGAAAAGGTGAATAAAAATGATATTGATTCATGAAACTCAGGAAATTAAAATTAGGGGAAAAATTAAAACAAGTCAAAATGGTTATGAAAAACTAACATCTCAAGACAGTGCGAAGAAACATTTCCCCCACACTTTTGCAAGCAAAATTTAAGGATACAAAGAGGTCAGTGACTGCCAGGAGTTGGAGTCAGTGAGATGGTCCACGCTGAAACTGGCAAGAGCAAGTTTTTAGGGTACAAATATACTCTAGCTCAGGACTATCAGCAAAAATGCAGCTGGATACATAATTCAAATCATTTAACTTTCAGTTGTCTGAAAGGTACAGTTTTGTAAAGTAAGAAGAGTTCATGAGTGGTCTGGCGTCATAAAAAAATGTCTGCCGAGTGCATCTGCAAGTGACAAGGCAGCCTGTTTAAACTGGGAATCAAAAAGAAACCATTTTTCTGTTAAAACTGAACTTTAGCAGACCTAAACAGCACACCCTACTCCTCTTCCTCCCCTGTGGGGCAAGACATTCCAAGACCAGGAAAAGACACACAGAAAAGAACCTACCAGACCTCCTCTGCTGCTCCTACACATTCCAAACCAAATAAGGAAATACGCTTGCCTCCCTGACCACCAGGAACTCTAACCCTATACGTGTAGTTGTAGCCCCGCCCACCCCTGGTCCTCTGGGAAGCAAATCCCACACTACTGCTCAATAGCGCAGGCAAAACAGCCCTGTTGGTCCACATCACAGGTCACAGTGGTCCTTTGCCTAAGGAGACAGCAGGCAGCCTCTGAGGAAACTGCGCATTCTTTATTCTACAGCAGAGGGCACTAAGAAACTAGACTTTTTGTTGTTGTTGTTTTCTTGTTTCAGAACTTTTGTTTGTTTATTGATTTATTTCTATGGCCGGCTCAGCAGCACGTGGTGCCTGGGATCGAACCGCGGTCCCTGAAGCCGCCTAGGCTTTCCTAAGCAGGCGCTTTAGACCACTGAGCCATCCTGCCAGGCCCCGAAACTAGACTGTTGGAAGGACCGACCAAATAGCTCAGCAGATTAAAGCACCTGCAAGCAGGTGCACAGGCCAGGAATTTGATCCCCGGGGCCTGCTGTGCTGGCTCCACCACCAGGGCGCCTTGACAGGGGAATTGAGACTGGGCATGGTGGCACACCTGTAATCCCAGCTCTTGGGAGATTGTAAATAGGTGGATCACTACAAGTCCAGTTTAGTACTGAGACTCTGATAGACCCTTCCCTAAAATACAAAACAGAGAGAGAGAGAGAGACAGAGAGAGAGAGAGAAAGAGAGAGAGAGACTAGACTGTTGGGTAAGCTCCTGACTCCTGTGTCCATTTTCTGTGTGACCTTAGGCAGGTTACTCAGCCTTCAGTTCCTCAGCTACCAAAGAGAAGTTATTATGAAGAAGGCCTGATGCACACCAGCCCTGCTGCTGTTCCCAGTACACAGATGGCAGCACTGAGCACTGAGCACTGAGGGTACTGGCCAGCCCCTCAAAGGTGAGCTTGATACAGGGAGAAAAACTGACCTCTGGTGAATGATTTCCAAATAATTTGGGGAACCTCCAAATGATGTAGGGGAAAAGTGATCTCCTGACCTGTAAAGTACCCAGGACTAGGTCATGTTCTCTAAAATCTAAGAATGAATGTTAGGAACAGATGGAGGTTATGAGCAGAATATATATATTGGGGGAAAGAAAGCTCTTGTCAGAGAGAGGGACAGGAGGGGGCCCCCAAGCAAGTAGACTCGGGAAGTTTTCTCTTCCTTTAGAGAGGAAAATCATTCCATGAGGCATATCTAAGGTGGCGGAGAGCATGGGAACTCACTTAGGAGGGCATGAAGTAGGACAAAGCTATAGTCAGCCAATCAGATTATAAGCACCATTGCTCAGGTAAAATTAATTAAATCCTGAGGAAGTGAGTCATGTAGCAAGCGGACATGAATCTGGGACAGGGTCTCTTCCTCTTGGGGGTTGGGTTAGTGATTCATTTGGGCTCTTTCAAGGTGACTGATACTTAGGATATGAATCCTGATACCTATCCCTAGGGTAGTATGTAGCTGTATGTTTCCTCTTTTGTCTTGAGGTCTGGCCCAAATCAGGAGGGACTGTCTCTTCCGAAGTTGCAAAGTCACCTTGTCTTCCATCTTGTCTCCATGCAGGCCTGGCCCTGTCTGACTGCCTCTAATATTTCTGTCTAACTCAGCTGCCTACAACAAGCTGATAACAGCAAAGCTAGGCTGCCCCAGTGCAATCACTTTCTGCTAACTGCAGCCTCCTAAACACAAGACTGACTGAATCTCTTATCCAATGCTGGCCAGAGACAGCCCAGGATGTGCAGCTGAAGAGGAACTCTGGACCTAAGACTTGTGAAAGCCACTCTAGCATCAGAAGCCCACACACACTCCTGACTGCAGCTCATCCTGCAAACGGCCCAGGTAGCCTCTTCTGGGCCCAAGCCATGCATGTGTCGCACCAGGGTAACGAAAGCTTCCTGTCTCCACCAGTCAGAACCTCATGCCCCTGGGACTCAACATGGTAGCCAATGGTCCCCGTCCTCCATCAGCCTGGTATGGACAGCCCCAGCCTTTACTGGGACACAGCCAGCCCAGGACCTGTTCTGGCTACAGAAATTCCCAGGGAAGCAGAGATGGACCAAGGGCCAGCCTGGGTTTAACCTTGCTGCAAACATGAAGCAACAAAGCACAGCTGCCCGGTGAGGAGGTGAGGCTGAAGGGGTCTGTGAGTGGTCAGGGGCTACCAGGCCCTGGCAGGTGGGTCCAGGGCTCACATAGCGTCACATGGCCAGTGGAAAAACAACCATGACTTGCAGTTAAAGAAACTGCCCTTGGGGAGACTCCGAGGAAGCCCCGGAGGTCCAGCAGAAGGCCGGAGCTCACTTCTATCTGTACCTGCAGTGCTTCCTGGGCCTCACAAGTTCTCCCAGAGAAATTACTGCACAACACAGGGGAGGAACAGTGCCCACCCTTGTGGTCACTTTCATTACCTCTGGCTCAAGAGAAAAGCAAACAGCGCACTTTGGGCTCTAAGCTGCCTTCCTGGAGGCTAGGTCTGGGGACAAGAGAGAGGGGCAGGGCCTCTATGCAGACCCCAGTAGGAGGTGACAGTCCTGCAGGCTGGCATGACTTCACCCAGCTGTGTCTCTGAGTTGTCACCTCCTGAGAAATCCAGTGTCAAGGCACTGAACACTTCTCACCCCATTTCCATCTTGAGAATTCCAATACCAGAAACCGGAGCCTGAGCCAAGCTGGGCCTCTCCAGCCGCCCAGATAGACAGGACACAACCTAAGGAACAGAAAGGCCCTGTGGTCTCCTTGTTGCTTTGCTGTCTTCTGCTGCTGTGAGCTGTTGCCCCTCTGCCATGTGCCCTCTGCTATAGAGGCAGCTGCTTATGGACTGAGACCTCCACAAACCGTGAGCTAAATGAACATTCCCACTTCAGCTTTGGGTGTTCACTACTTTGTCTCAACACCTAACTAAGTTAATATATTAACTATATGATATCAAGTTATATACAAGCATAAAATATTTACATGATATTAAAACCCCCAAAAAATGTCTACAATACTAAAATATCAATCTGTAGGACATTTGCATAGTTTTGTCATGCTTTATAGAAAATTATTATCCTGCATATTTTGGCTATTAACTATGACTTGTAATATTTTCATTTCATTCACTATTCACGTGCCATGGCCTATGGCCATACCACCCTGAACACGCCCGATCTTGTCTGATCTCGGAAGCTAAGCAGGGTCGGGCCTGGTTAGTACTTGGATGGGAGACTATTCACTTGCCATGTAAGATTTTCTTGCTTTTGTACTTTTGTATCATCAGTGCATCTTTCTATTATCAAATAGATTTTAATAAGACTTACAAATGATTTAACTTATTTACTTATGCTGTATATTTTATTTAATTACTTCAGTTACCTTTTAAATAAATTATATTTTATTGATCTGACAAAAATAATTTTTCTAAACATTTCACAATTTTTTACATTTGTAATATGGAATTTCAGCCTAGAACAGTCACAGCAAACTTTTTCGAGCTCTCAGTGATACCACTGGCCTGCTGCACACACAGCCCTTGGATTCGCCATCACTGGCCTGGACATCATTCTTTGTTCTTCAATTAGCATTTTATTGCTAATGAGACTGAACCATAGCATTCAAATTCCTATTCATTTTAATTAATGATTCTTTTCTTTTCTTTGTGGATCACTAATATTTCAATGTAATACTAGAATAGTGACACATTTATGTTCTCAGATAATTTTATCTTCTTTTTACATACTAGTCTTGATTAATCTTTTCAAGTGCATGAAATTTCATTTTAATATAATACTTGTTTAGACAAAAACGTTCCAAAAACCTGAGGCATAATGCACTGAACATACTTAAATTCATCACTGCACCAAAAAATTATTTTCTTTTTTCTTTTTTTTTTTTTTTTTTTTTGTCTTTTTGAGACAGGGTCTCACCAAGCAGTTGAGGCTGGCCTTGACCTCACTTTTGTGGCCCAGGCTGGTCTCGAACTCATACTGATCCTCCTGCCTCAGCCTCCCAAGCAAAAAATTATTTTCATCAGCCACCCTTTCTAGTTATATTGTCCTCTTCTCTTCCACCTACTGGCCTTTGTACCCAAAGGTGATGGCTTAAGAAAAGGAAAGTCCAAATGCCCAACTTCAAGATGAAGCAGCTAAAGTCTGAGGAGCAAGTTCCTGCCAGCTTTCTAGCTGCCTGATAGAACTCAAGGCCTTGGAGGGTGTCTGGGTCCCTAGGACCTTGGGGGCAGATGGAAACAGGAAAGAGGCTTTGGAGAGCCTGGCTGGGCGTGGGGAAAGGGAGAAGGAAAGCTAGTACTAGGCTAATGCTAGGTAGAAACAGCCGTGGAACTGCAAGGCTGCGGGAAAGCACTGCACAGGACATGGCTTCTCAGCCCCGGGCTTGAGAACGCACAGTGTTTGGAAGAAACCCAAGCTTGGGTGACACAGGAGTTGGCAACTGACAAACTGAGGG
Source organism: Myocastor coypus (assembly GCA_004027025.1). Taxonomy (NCBI): domain Eukaryota; kingdom Metazoa; phylum Chordata; class Mammalia; order Rodentia; family Myocastoridae; genus Myocastor; species Myocastor coypus. The sequence continues at coordinate 38,628 of PVJA010009986.1, forward strand.
AAGAATGAGCCCCATTGGTGGGGAAAAGGTGCCTCCCCAGTACTGGGCCAAGAGGAACAGGAGCAGGGCACTGTGCCTGCTGGGCTCCAAAGGTGGCTGGGAGCACTGGTCCTCAGAGCCCCAGGCCCGCAGGCCTGACTGCATTGAATTTCTTTCCCTTTTTTTCTGCCTGGAGCCCAGACTTTGGGTCTGAATGAGAGAATGCATTTCTTAAATCTCTGTTCTGCATCAGGCATTGGTCATGAACATACTTTCTAAATAGATATAGACAGGTAAACATTGTGTCTTTTTGTTTTGCTTATTTTCAAGCAACATAAACTATTAAATCACGTTTAGAATTCTGGGCCTTGATGTTACTTTTCAATGATATATTTTAAAATTTCATTTCTGTTGCAATTGCTACAGTGACTTGGTGTTCGCTCACGTCAAGCACCTCCTCTCTGGTAAGCATCCTCCGTGTTGTATCCATGATCCTTTGTAGTCTGCCCTTTCCTTTTCCTTTGCAGTGCTGCTCCCCAAGGAGTTACCTTCTGCACAGAGGCTTCAAAGGAACACAGAGAAAGTGGAGATCCCCCATAAGGAACCTCCTGCTGGTCGTGGGCACTGTGACAGCACAAGGGGTCCTAGCCTGGTATCCAAACACCACAGGCACCACCCGCTAGCCCTGTGCAGGCCCAGCTTCTGCACACCTTTCTAGCCTCTTGGCCCTCGAGCCCAGCACCTCTGAGAACTGCACTGAGGCTTGTTGCACTGAGCTACATCCCATCCTCTGTCTTTCTTCCCTGCTAGGCTGGGCTTGGATTTGCAATCCTCTTCCTCAGATTCCTAGGCCTGACATTAGGCGGGCTGGTGTCTTATGTTACTTTTTCTCTCATTGCTGGGATAAATACCCGACAGCCAAAACAAGGGAAGGAAAGGTTTATTTAGCTCACTGTTACTGGAGGTTTCAGTCCATATTCAGCCGGCTCCAAGACTGAGAGGCACATGACAGAAAGCAACAGTTCATGGTGGCAGAACAGCAACAAAATGGTGACAGAGGCAGCCAACCAATCAGGGCAGCAGAGCAACAGCTTGAGTCTGTCTCTCTTTATATTACATTCAGGCTCTCTGCCTCAGCCTATCCACCTTAAGCTATACCCACAATCCCAGAAGGACTTAGAACACATAATCCCAGGGATCATGGATCAAGTCTCAAACTCTAGATCAGTACTAAAACACATAATCCCAGTGACTCATGAGTCAAGTCTCAATCTGTAGAAGTCCCCGCCCAATGACTGCAAGAGGCTTTGGAGGGACACCTAGACATAAACTGTAACAGCTGGTATGTGGATTCCTACACTTCCACCCAATCAACAGAAGCCAAGCTGCTGCCTTCCACTCCTGCACGAAGCCCCTGAACAGACCATCAGCTCCTCCCAACAGAAGGAAACTGCTGCTGCAGAGAGAAGGAAGAACTGGAAACTAAGGGACATGTGTGGCGGACATCACTCTTCTAGGGCTTTTCCTACTAGGCACCAGGCACAGAGGTTAAATCTGTGAGGAATAAGGAAGAGTATGGACTGTGTAATCTGGGCAAATAACATCAATGTGTAGATTTATATTCAGAGAATATGTGCATTTCATGCTAACTTCCATTGATGAATTCTTCGTTGTATTTTTTTATTACAATTGATTTTGTTATGTAGCTGAATATAATACATGCAGTAATGTTGCTGTTTTCTTCTCTGGATGACAGTTAGGTGAAGCAGGAAATCCTGGTAATCACAAAGTCCTCAGTTTGTATAGTTAGTTTCACAAACTCCTGGCTCCACTCACAGATTTTTCAGTTACAGAAAGTATTGTTAAAACAAGCAGAAATGATCACATTCAGAAGGATTTTCTCATTACTAAATTAATAATAGAAGTTATATAAATGAAGGTCCAAATTGTTGTTTTAAACTTAAAAATACAACTACAAAGTCAACCAGAATAGCTGGGCATGGTGGCTCACGCCTGTAATCCCAGCACTTGGGAGGCTGAGGCAGGAGGATTGATGCGAGTTCGAGACCAGCCTGGGCTACAAAAGTGAGCTCAAGGCCAGCCTCAACTGCATAGCGAGACCCTGTCTCAAAAAGACAAAAAAAAAAAAAAAGTCAACCAGAACGGTGGATAGCTAGTGGCAATGTATATTCTATGGGAAAATGACATCTAATTTTATAATGTGTGTGAATTAACTCAAAGCCAGATAATTAAGTGGGATAATCTGTAATTAATGATTGACCAGTGCCACTAAATATACACAGTACAAAATACCTGCAGCGTGGAAAGATTCCTCCTGTAAACAGAGGGTCATGGTCACTGGGAGAGATTCACACTTGCCAAGTCTGATGTTGTTAAAATCTTGCTCTCTGTCATTTTTTTTTTTTTTTCTTGTTATGGCTCTCTCACCCTGAGGCTGGTGCAGGATGTGGTGCCAGGGATTGAACTGTGGTCCTTGCAGTTGCCTAAGCTTTCCTAAGCAGGTGCTTTAGACCACTGAACCATCTAACCAGCCCTGTCTATCCTATTTTTTATCTTAAAAATTATTTTAATGACTTTATGACTGGTATACAAAAGGGTACATTTTTAATTAATTTGGGGAAAAACAGTCACTTATGAAACCATCACCACAGTCAAGACCATCAACAAATGACACCACTAGTGGCTGGCAGTATAGCTCAGCGGACTAAGCTAGGCACTTCCTTAGGGAAGTGCAGGGGCCAGGGTTCAGTTTCTGGCCCTGCTTGCCACACCAGCCCCACTCTTGAGTGCGCTAAGCCAGCAATGGAGTCAGGGAGCAGTGGCATGCACTTGTAATCCCAGCACTTGGGAGGTACAAGCAGGAGGATCACCTTGAGTCAATAGTGAGACCCTGTACAAAAAAAAAAAAAAAAAAGTCACCACTAAATTTCCTTCCCACATCCTTTAAAGTTTTTTTTTTTTTTTTTTTTTTTTTTTTTGGAGTAATAAGAACACACAGTAAGTTGTGCCTTAGCACCTTTGAGGTATGCAAGGTGGTACTAGTAGCTTATCATCATAGAACTACTTTCTTTGTTTCTCCTTATAATTGTGGATGGAAAGCCTATTCAGTCTGAAATAAGTGTAGGCACCCCTGCTGCTGCTGGCTACGGGTGACATGGAGTATCTTTTTCATCTCTTTGTTTTAGGCCCATTAATGCTAAAGAGAGCATAAAGAAGAAGGTACACAGATGGATTTGGTTTTAAGTACCCCATTCTGCTGCTCTTTGCCTTTTGTTGGATAATAATTCATTTGGTTTGTTAATCTTTCTCTGGGGGGCTGTGTTCAGTGTATTGAACCCAGATCCTGTGCTTGCTAGGCAAACACTCCCTACTGAACCCTGACCCTTCATTTGCAGTGAGCAGAAACATTTAAAGTGAACATTGGTATGTATAAGCATTTCCTACTACTACTATGAAACCATTCTGACTGTTTGTTGGAGGCTTGAACACTACATTTTGTGTTGTGCTATAGTGACAGTCTTCGATATTTTTACTCTTATCATCCACTAGAAGCTTGTTTCTTTCGATTACCGTGAAAGGTAGATAGCATATATTAAAGTTACGAGTCTGCTTTAAGCTGATGACAACTTGAATCATATGCACAAATTTTTATACTTGTCTGTCTCTCCCCTTTTTATACTAACTGATGTCAAAATATCCATGTAGAATGACATTCTAGAGTTTGAGCTGTGACCAGCTTTTTAGCTGGCTTGCTGATTTACCTCTGCTTTAGATGCTCATAGTGAGACCTAGACTTGTGGGTAGAAGCAACTGCTCTGTTGAGAGACTAGAGTTTAGCATCCATACGCAACGGGAGCCACCAGGAGGTGTGGCTGGGACATGGCTGCCGCTGCTTAGTGTGCCAGTGGTTGGGTCGTGTGAAGGAACTTCATTTACTGGCTGTCCCTTTTGTTACCATGTGGCATATACCATCTCTTTATTTGGGACTCCAGGCATTCTGAATGGATAACTCGTAACTGTGTTCATCAAAAGTATGTAAAGGGCAGACATGGTGGTATCCCATAACCCCCGCATTCTGGCAGGCCAAAGGAGCTGGGACACAAGTTTGAGCCCAGCCTGGAAAACGTAGTGACTTGGAGAGATCCTGTCTCTTATGTAAGGAAATAAAATGGTTTGGGGTTCCTGTGAAGATTCTGGACTTAATTCTCAGTACTGCTAAAAAAAAAAAAAAAAAAAAGAAGTGTCCGTGTTCCCCTTAGGTAAGCCTTATGTCTGCATATTTATATCACATGAAGTACTTCTCTTCAAAAAGCTGAGCTAAGCCCTAAAGTAATGTGAAATGTAAGAATTGATGCTCTTTAACGTTTTACCCTCATGAATTATTTGGGTTTTGTTTGTTTGTTTTTTTGTCTTCTTGAGACAGTCTCGTTGTGCAGTTCAGGCTGACCTTGACTTCACTTTCATAGCATAGGCTGGTCTCAAACTCGCACTGATCCTCCTGCCTCGGCCTCCCAAGTGCTGGGATTACAGGCGTGCGCCATTATACCCGCCTCCTCAAGGATTACTTTTGCATGTTTTCTACCATATCATGTTGGGAACAGCCCATCTTGAGAATTTATCACCTGTGGCACTATCTTAGTTAATCCTGATTACTACCCAAAATAGGCAATCTAACCAAAATTACTGTGAGCAGACACTGGAGTACAGTTTATATTAATGTTCAGTATTATTGTCATGTGTACTCTAATTACTTGATATATTCATACACACAAAAATATTACTTATAATGTTTTACTTACTTTAGTCTTAGCACTTCCTTTCATGAACATAAGCTACTTTGAGCCAGCATTTATCTAGAAATGGATCACCTTGCTAACGATTTATGCCTTGTACTAGCAAAATTTTTGTCTGCAAGCCATTTATTTTCCTGTCTCTGCTTCTCAGCTATAAGCATGTTTCCTTCTGCTGTTTATTTATACTTTGTATGGATGCAAATTTAAATATTCCTTTGTACTTTTATGTATCACCATTCATCTGTTCAGTATTTGTGGTTATTTCCGACTTCACTTCAGCAGCCTTATACAGGACACCTGCATCCTAGCTGCCATAGAGAGCATGAGGTCAGGACCCGGCTTTCCGGGCACACATCGGGGAAATGCGCGTGTGGAGGAATCCACAGGACGGTGAGAGCTATTCCTTCCAGTCACTGTGCCTTAGTCACAAGCTCAGTTGCATCTTCCTAGTGTATAAGAGAAAGAAGAGACTGAGGACATTACAGATATTTATAATTCTCTTCTTGGTTGTTACACCTGTCTACTTGCAAGACTTGTCTGGGAACCAAAAAGTTCCACCGTGAGAAAGATGGCGTCTCACGATCTATTTACTCAGTCATCATTTTTCTAAGGAAGATGCCCTTAGGCAAATGATAGAGACAAAGACAAAAGCTTATGAAGGCAAAAGGGGAAGATAAAAATAAAAAAGAGAATAAAAGAAAGCTGTGTATTTCTCAAATTGTGGCACGAATAACAACAATGACTACAGCGCAGACCAGGTACCTAAAATGTAGCTGGAAATCAGACAGTTCTCAGGCAGCGTCAGCGCAACACACTCAGCACTCATAGGTCTAAATCACCGCCATCCCTGCCATACTCAAAGGTAACTACCTTTCTCACTTGGTAACAAAATATGTATTATAAAGAATATTTGAGGGGCCCGGCAGGATGGCTCAGTGGTCTAAAGCGCCTGCTTGG